>CAJQUW010016447.1:0-58037 GCA_907163375.1 Prostheceraeus crozeri | reverse complement strand
AAATACGGCAAAGAAGCACGGGCGGACCTCTGCTATCCATTCGATTTTCGTCATCTTCTTCAAATTGGCGAATTAGCTTTTTAAACAAAGTTAAAGAATACAAAAGAGAAAACGACAACTGCTTTGAAAACATTTTATTGCGACATATCAAAATGATGAATTACGATTTTTTACATCATATTGATACCTTCATTTCGCTTCAATCTCCACATGATATGCTCAAGGTCAGTATTCACCTCTCACTACTAACAACGGTAGTAGCAAGAATAAATCTTTTAATTCAACCAGGAGCTGAAAATTAATGTCACTTTACAGTAGACAACACCATGAATATGGATGTCTGTCGTTAGCGACCATACCACGTTGAAACACCTGTTTCCCGTCCGATCACCAAGAAGTTTAGCAACGTCGGCCAGTTAGTACTTATGTGACCGCCCCCCCCCCGGGGAAGTACCTGGTGGTTAGCTAACATTTTTGTCTTTTCAGACCAAACTATCCTTCAGGATTTCATAAGTATTTCCGAGAATAAGGTCAATTTGTATATTTGGGTCAATTGCAAAACCTCATCGACCATCATTACTTCCGTATAAGTAAAACAATGACAGGCATTTTGGAAACTCCGATTAAAATATGGTTTCTTGAAAAATCATCGGAATCACTGCATCGGACATTATTATAATTTGCACCTCATTTAAATGACAGACCATACAAAACACACTATCCACAGCGAATACAGCCAGCAACACCAACCTTATGCAAGCACGTTATCGCTTCTCGCGCTTCGAGCTAAGTATCAAAAGTGTAGTAACTGTTCTGTTCTAGTTTATTCTCTAGAACGCAGGTCCACCGGACGTCATGTAGATTTCTCCGATTTTTGTTATTCCGGAAGGGAGTAAGGCCTTCCTCGGCCCTCCCCGGGTTGACACCCTCGTAATGCAGTGACCCGCGAGGAACAGCCCATTAATCAAATAAAAATAAGTCTCCTTTCCAGCAACAATCAAAGACTATGTCCTTTTACAATTATTGCCATGTGAAAGACGTAACCGATAACGAGTCAACTACTATGACGTAACTTAAACATCTCAACCGCGGACAATGAATAAGCGACTGAAGCTGTCAACTTCCTTCCAACATCATGAAAACAAATCCCCGTTGTCAATTATCAATCAGTGGTCGGAGATGACGAGTCAGCATTCTATGACGCACAGAGATATCCCACACACTCATGACAAATCCATGATATGCGACAGAACGCAATCCGCTAATTGTTTATTATCACCTGTTTTTATTATTCCAAACCACCGATCAGTATAGCTGCTGGCACCGAAATATGACTACTTGGAGAGACACAACGGCGTACCCCTGCCGCCTCCTGGGTGGGCACGCACCAGCCAGCCACAAACACAAAACCAGCTGGCTGGCGCTGTTGCAAGAATAGGAATACGGCATCTATACACGTGTAACGTAGCTTCCATTTCCCTTCCACCTTCTTTTCTTTATTTTTAGAATAGCCTTGCGGCCTGGTCAAAGACTCGACGATCGCTTGGAAACAATTTGATGCATACCATGCAATTATTGCAATAAACACCAAATTTTTGAGACCCGACAAATACGGCAAAGAACACGGGCGGACCTCTGCTATCCCATTCGATTTTCTTAAACTTCTTAAAATTGGCTAATTAGCTTTTTAAACAAAGTTAAATAATAAAAAAGAGAAAACGACAACTGCTTTGAAAACATTTTATTGCGACATATCAAAATATGAATTAACGATTTTTTACATCATATTGATACCTTCATTTCCTTCAATCTCCACATGAAATGCTCAAGGGTCAGTATTCACCTCTCACTAACTAACAACGGTATAGCCAAATAAAAATCATTTAATTCAAAACCAGGAGCTGAAATTAATGTCACTTTACAGTAGACAACACCATGAATATGGATGTCTTCGTTAGCGACCATACCACGTTGAAAGCACCTGATCCCGTCCCGATCACAGAAGTTAAGCAACGTCGGCCAGGTTCGTAACTTTGGATGGTGACCGCCTGGAATACCTGGTGTTGCTAACATTTTTTGTCCTTCTTTTCACAGACCACAAAACTATCTTCAGGATTTCAGTTAGTATTTCCGAGAAAGGAAAAGGGACGAAGTAGTCCAAACTTGTTTTTTTTTATATTTGGGTCAATTGGCAAAACCTCATCGACCATCATTTTACTTCCGTATTTTATAAAGTGGAAAAACATTGATGACAGGCATTTGGAATCTCCTCGATTTCGATTTTAAATCCGATTTAAATATGGTTCTTTTTCTTGAAAAAATGAAAATCATCGGGAGATCACTTTGCTCGGCATCGGACATTATTATAATGTTGTTTTTTGCCATCCTTCATTTAAATGACATCACAGACCACTTAACAAAACAAAAACACTAGTATCCAACCAGCGAATACAAGCCGTGCACCAATCCTTCGAGCAGCAGAGGAGCAAGCACCAACCGTAGCACCCGTTTTATCGCATCTCGGCTCTTCGAGCTAAGATCAAAAGTGTAGTTTGTGTTTTTGTTGTGAGTATCTGTTCTTTCTAGTTTAATCTCTAGAAAGGACGCAGTCCAACGGACTGCATGGGAGATTAGATTTATCCCCGATTTTTGTTATCCGGAAGGGAGAGGTTAGTAGTGGGTATAGGTTAGAGTAGAGGGGTAGCGGGGGTATGTGTTGGGGTAGAGTAGTAGATAGGGCCTGCCTCGCCCCTTCCCCGGCGTTGACTCGCACGTTCGTTATTGCAGTACCTGCGAGGAGGAACATTAGAGAGAGGGCAAGTACCGCGAAGGAGGGTAGGAGGAAAGGGGAAAATCCCCCAGTCATTATTCAAATTTTAAAATAAAAATAAAGTCCCTTCCTTTCCAGCATCCAATCAAAGACTATGTCCTTTTTCAAATTATTGCCGATTTGTGAAAGAGACGTTTCCGATTAACGAGGTCAAACTAGCTATTGACCGTAACATAGTAACATTCTCACCGCGGACAATGATTATGCCCGACTCTGAATGACTCCTGACAGCTGTGTCAACTTCATTCCAACCCATTCAATGAAAAACAAAATCCTGTTTTGTCAATTATCAATTCAGTGGTGGTCGGGAGGATATATGACGAGGGTCAGCATTCTATATGACGCAAACAGAGATATCCCACACACTCATGACAATCCATTGATATGCGACATGAACGGCATCCGTCTATTGTGTAATTATCACCTCCTGTTTTTATTCCAAACCACCGGGTGGCAGTATAGCTGCTGGACACCGAAAATATGACTATCTTGGAGGAGACACAACGGCCGTACCCCTGCCTCGCCTCCTGGAGGTGGGGCGGGGCCGCGAGCCGCCGGACGCGGCGGACCGACGAACCCCCCGAAGGCGCGGACCCCGAACGGCCGCAGCCGAACCCGACGCACCCCCAGCCAGCACACAAACACAAAAACTGCTGCTGGCTGCTGTTTTTGCAAGAATTAGGAAGAAAACTGGCATCGATACACGTGTAACGTAGCTTCCATTTCCCTTCCTCCTTCTTTTCTTTATTTTAGATAGGCCTTGCGGCCTGTCAAAGATCTCGAGACGATCGCTTGGATCATTTGGATGCTTTACCATGCAATTGATTGCAATAAACACCAAATTTTTGAGGACATACCGTCAAATACGGCAAAGAACACGGTGCGGACCTCTGCTAATCCATATCGAATTTTCGTTCAACTTCTTCAAAAAATTGGCGAATTAAGCTTTTTCTAAAACACAAGTTAAAGAATAACAAAAGGGAGGAAAACGACAACCTGCTTTGAAAACATTTTATTTGCGACATATCAAAAATGTAATGAATTTACGAATTTTTTACATCATTATTGATACCTTTCATTTCCGCTTCAATCTCCACATGATATGCTCCAAGGTCAGTATTCATCCCGTCTCCACTTACTAACAACGGTAGTAGCAAGAATAAATCTTTTTAATTCAACCAGGAGCTGATAAATTAATGTCACTTTACAGTAGACTAACACCATTGAATATGGATTGTCTTGTCGGTTTTTTAGCGACTCATACCACGTTGTGAATTGAAAGCACCTGTTTCCCGTCCGATCACAGAAGTTAAGCAACGTCGGGGGCCAGGTTAGTACTTGGATGGGTGACCCCCCGCCTGGGAATAACCTGGTGTTGCTAACATTTTTGTTCTTTTCAGACCAAAACTATCCTTCCAGGATTTTTCAAGTAGTATTTCCGAGAAGAAGTAGTCCAACTTGTATATTTGGGTCAATTGCAAAACCTCATCGACCATCATTTACTCTCCGTTATAAGTGAAAACATTGACAGCTAGGCATTTGGAATCTCCAGATTTAAATATGGTTCTTGAAAAAATTCTCGGAATCACTTGCATCGGGGACATTATTAATAATGTGTGGCACCTTTCATCTTAAATTGACAGACCAATACAAAACAACACTATCCACAGCGGGAGGAATACAGGCCAGGAAGAGACACCAACCTTAGCACTTATCGCTTCTCGGCTCTTCGAAGCTAAGATTCAAAAGTTGTAGTATCTGTTCTTTCTAGTTTAAATCTCTAGAAACGCAGTCCAACGGACTTCATGGAGATTATTCCCGATTTTTGTTTATCCGGAAGGGAGGTAGAGGCCCCTCTGCCCTCGCCCCTTCCCACGGGTTGGACCTCGTATTGCAGTATCCGCGAGGGAACAGCCATATTATTCAAATAAAAATAAAGTCTCCTTTCCAGCATCAATCAAAGACTATGTTTCTTTTTTCAATTATTGCCATGTGAAAGGACGTTTTCCGATAACGGATTGTCAACTAGCTATGTAACGTAACATAGACATCTCACCGGCCGCGGACAATTGGGGAAAGATATGCGACTGAAGCTATTTTTTGTCAACTTCATTCCAACAAATTCAATGAAAAACAAACCGTTGTCAATTATCAAATCAAGTGGTCGGAGGATGACGAGTCAGCATTCTATGACGCAACAGAGAATATCCCACACACTCATGACAATCCATGATATGGCGCTAACAGAACGCATCCGTCTCTTTATTGTGTATTTAATCACTTTTTTTTCCAAACCACCGGGCAGTGATAGCTGCTGGCACCGAAAAAAAAAAAATATGACTATCTTGGAGAGACACAACGGCCGTTTACCCCTAGCCGCCTCCTGGGTGGGGCGATCGCACCAGCCATGCCACAAACACAAAAACTGTGCTGCTGCTGTATTGCAAGAATAGGAAAACGGCCAATCGATACACGTGTAAACGTAGCTTCCATTTCCCTTCCTCCTTCTTTTCTTTATTTTAGAATAGGCCTTGCGGCCTGTCAACAAAAGACTTCGTACGATCGCTAGCTTGGAATTGCATTTGATGCTTACCATGTGCAATTATTGCAATAAACACCAAAAATTTTTGAGACCCGTCATATACGGCAAAAGACGCACGGGCGGACCTCTGCTTATCCATTCGATTTTCGTCATACGTCTTCAAATTGGCGAATTAGCTTTTTAAACAAAGTAAAAGAATACAAAAGAGAAAACGACAACTGCTTTGAAAACATTTTATTGCGACATATCAATATGATGAATTACGATTTTTACATCATATTGATACCTTTCATATCGCTTCAATCTCCACATGATATGCTCAAGGTCATATTCACCACCTCTCACTACTAACAACGGTAGTACAAGAAAAAAATCTTTAATTCAACCAGACTAAAATTAAGTCACTTTACATGTAGACCAACACCATGAATATGGATATCCTGTCGTTAGCGACCATAACCCACGTTGATAAGCACCTGTTCCCGTCCGATCACAAAGTTAGCAACGTCGGGCCCAGGTTAGTACTTGGATGGGTGACCCGCCTGGGAATACCTGGTGTTGCTAACATTTTTGTCTTTCAACCAAACTTATCCTTAGGATTTTCAGTAGTATTTCCGAGAAGAGGTCCAACTGTAATATTTGGGTCAATTGCAAAACCTCATCGACCATCCATTTACTTCCGATATAAAGTGAAAACATTGACAGGCATTTGGAATCTCCGATTTACATATGGTTCTTGAAAAGATCATCGGAATCACTGCATCGAGTACATTATTATAATGTTGCACCTTCATATTAAATGACAGACCAATACAAAACACACTATCCACAACGAATACAGCCAGCACCAACCTTAGCACGTTAACGCTTCTCGGCTCTTCGAGCTAAGATCAAAAGTGTATATCTGTTCTTTCTAGTTTAATCTCTAGAAACTGCAGTCCAACGACTGCCAATGGATATTATCCCGATTTTTGTTATCCGGAAAGGGAGGTAGGAGGCCTGCCTCGCCCCTTCCCCGGGTTACACTTCGTATTGCAGTACCGCAGAACCAGCCCATAAATTCAGAATACAAATAAAGTCTCCTTTCCAGCATCAATCAAAGCTATGTCATTTCAATATTGCCATGTGACAGACGTTTCCGTATAACGAGCAACTAGCTAAGAACGTAACATAGACATCTCACCTCTGTCGGACAATGAAATGCTAACTGAAGCTGTCCACTTCATTCCAACATCAATGTAAACAAATCCCGTTGTCAATTTATCAATCAGTTCGGCAGGATTACAATCAGCATTCAATACGCAACAAGATATCCCACACACTCATGACATTCCATGATATGCGACAGAACGCATCCGTCTATTGTGTATTATCACCTAGTGTTTTATTCCAAACACCTGCAGTATATCTGCTGGCACCGAAATATGACTTTCTTGAGAGACACAACGGCCGTACCCCCTGCCGCCTCCTGGGTGGGGCGACGCTCCCCCAGCCACAAACGACAAAACTGCTGCTGCTGCTGTTGCAATAAAAGAAAACGGCATCGGATACACGTGTAACGTAGCTTCCATTCCCTTCCCTACCTTCCTTTTCTTATTTTAGAATAGGCTTTGCGGCCTGTCAAAGACTCGACATCGCTTGGATCATTTTATGCATATACCCATGCAAATTATTGCAATAAACACACCAAATTTTTGATCACTAAGATTTATTTAACCGCCGAGCAAGCTCTTCAAAAAGTGTGGTACTGTTTACAGTTGAAACAATATACTGGTGAACTCAAAAATAAACTGTTACCAAAGGCGTACGACACTACAAATTTTATATACAAAATAGAAAATAATTGAAAAAGAAAAAGAAATAGTCAGGTACAGAAAAAGAAAAAGCTCAAAAACTGGTGAAGGTTCGGATTTCTCGATAACTGCTGTAGAAGTCTTTCTCCCACTCTGTTAAGAGCAATGGGAGGACTTTCAACACATCCTGGAACAACTCGCTGGCTGTCTGCGGAAATTGGCGGCGTACAATAGATCGCCATTGTCTGTATCGCTTGGTCTCTCGGAGATTTATCGTCCAATGCGGTGCCGCTTTCTTGTGATGTTGTTGCATACTGCACTGTGTTGGTCTGCGTATGCCGAATCACTTTGCTTGTTTCTTTGATTTGTTGCTGTTGTGCTTGGACTGGTGTTTGACTTCTTTTGAGCTTGAGCTGCTGAGGTTGCTGCTGAGGTGCTTTGCTGTTGGGTTTGGCGCGTGCTGCTGGAGACGCTCCGCTCCGAACTGCAACCTCCGCTGGCGCTCCTTGAAAGGCAGGGCAGCCCGCGGTAGGTGGGCCAAGGTGGTCGCCCTGGCAGTTCGGGGCAGGGTCTTGTCACGGTACAAGCCGCGGCTAGGTGCTCGGACACCGCCAAACCCAAAATCGTTTGTCGCGCAAGGTGGGCCAGCACATATCCCTTGACGGTGTAGGGAGAAGCTGTAGCACCGACCGCAACTGCTTGACTGCTGGTGGAGGAGCTGGAACGGTGTAGCGGTGGAGATTGTACCCAAAGGTTGGTAAACTCTGTCGCTGCTGGTCAACTTCTGGATGTCCCGCTGAGCGTACCGCGAACCCTGACGTGCGGAACAGGATGGTCGGGATCGACGCTACCGTCAGGGTTCCTCCTGTTGCAGCCTCGTGACGGAGCCCAGGGTCACGCCGTCTGTAGCTGCCACCTCAAATCGGCCTTGAGATCTTGGATGCCAATGTTGGGGTGCACCTGGTGGGGGATGACCTGGGCGTCTTGACTGGGCGGTCTGGTTGATGATCTCGGAGGTCTTATGCTTGGTACCATTGCAACATAGGAGGGGCGGGAACGGGTCTGGAACCGTAGAGCTGCCATCGCCTGTCCGGCAGCGGACAGCAAAACCCAGACCATCTGCAGCGGACGAACGTTGAGGATGGCACAGTCTTGTTCGTAGTACGCCAGCGCAGCAGCAAAACGACCCTATCGACAGGTTGGACAGGCAGTGAAAATGGGACCAAGTGTCCGTCAATAGGGCGCGCGCGCAGTGCAGCCGGCGTACGTGACCAGTCAGCAACTTGTGGGGCAGCAGCGGTGTTGTTAGCAGCAGCAGCGGCAAAACTTGTAGGAGCCGAGTGACTCAGGTCACTGCGGCAAGGTGTCGCGGCGCAACAAAGCCAGAAGGCTCCGTTGCTGGCCCGTAGGAGGGCCAAACAGTGGCTCCAGGCCCTTGAGAGGACCGTTGTCGATCCGACGACGGTGGCCCTTGAGGGGGCTCTTGCCTCAATCTTGCCGGGTTGGGTGTCTGGCGAGATGCAGTACCGCCGAGGAGCCCCGGGAAACGGCGTTTGCGTTTGCGTCTCGGCATAACGACAGGCAAATTTTTGAGACCGTCAAATACGGCAAAGAAGCACGGGCGGACCTCTGCTATCCATTCGATTTTCGTCAACTTCTTCAAATTGGCGAATTAGCTTTTTAAACAAAGTTAAAGAATACAAAAGAGAAAACGACAACAGCTTTGAAAACATTTTATTGCGACATATCAAAATGATGAATTACGATTTTTTTCATCATATTGATACCTTCATTTCGCTTCAATCTCCACATGATATGCTCAAGGTCAGTATTCACCTCTCACTACTAACAACGGTAGTAGCAAGAATAAATCTTTTAATTCAACCAGGAGCTGAAAATTAATGTCACTTTACAGTAGACAACCACCATGAATATGGATGTCTGTCGTTAGCGACCATACCACGTTGAAAGCACCTGTTCCCGTCCGATCACAGAAGTTAAGCAACGTCGGGCCAGGTTAGTACTTGGATGGGTGACCGCCTGGGAATACCTGGTGTTGCTAACATTTTTGTCTTTTCAGACCAAACTATCCTTCAGGATTTCAGTAGTATTTCCGAGAAGTAGTCCAACTTGTATATTTGGGTCAATTGCAAAACCTCATCGACCATCATTTACTTCCGTATAAGTGAAAACATTGACAGGCATTTGGAATCTCCGATTTAACTATGGTTCTTGAAAAATCATCGGAATCACTTGCATCGGGACATTATTATAATGTTGCACCTTCATTTAAATGACCGACCAATACAAAACACACTATCCACAGCGAATCGAATACAGCCAGCACCAACCTTAGCACGTTATCGCTTCTCGGCTCTTCGAGCTAAGATCAAAAGTGTAGTATCTGTTCTTTCTAGTTTAATCTCTAGAACGCAGTCCAACGGACTGCATGGAGATTATCCCGATTTTTGTTATCCGGAAGGGAGGTAGAGGCCTGCCTCGCCCCTTCCCCGGGTTGACCTCGTATTGCAGTACCGCGAGGAACAGCCCATTATTCAAATAAAAATAAAGTTCTCCTTTCCAGCATCAATCAAAGACTATGTCTTTTTCAATTATTGCCATGTGAAAGACGTTTCCGATAACGAGTCAACTAGCTATGACGTAACATAGACATCTCACCGCGGACAATGATATGCGACTGAAGCTGTCAACTTCATTCCAACATCAATGAAAACAAATCCGTTGTCAATTATCAATCAGTGGTCGGAGGATGACGAGTCAGCATTCTATGACGCAACAGAGATATCCCACACACTCATGACAATCCATGATATGCGACAGAACGCATCCGTCTATTGTGTATTATCACCTGTTTTTATTCAAAACCACCGGGCAGTATAGCTGCTGGCACCGAAATATTACTATCTTGGAGAGACACAACGGCCGTACCCCTGCCGCCTCCTGGGTGGGGCGACGCACCAGCCAGCCACAAACACAAAACTGCTGCTGGCTGCTGTTGCAAGAATAGGAAAACGGCATCGATACACGTGTAACGTAGCTTCCATTTCCCTTCCTCCTTCTTTTCTTTATTTTAGAATAGGCCTTGCGGCCTGTCAAAGACTCGACGATCGCTTGGATCATTTGATGCTTACCATGCAATTATTGCAATAAACACCAAATTTTTGAGACCGTCAAATACGGCAAAGAAGCACGGGCGGACCTCTGCTATCCATTCGATTTTCGTCAACTTCTTCAAATTGGCGAATTAGCTTTTTAAACAAAGTTAAAGAATACAAAAGAGAAAACGACAACTGCTTTGAAAACATTTTATTGCGACATATCAAAATGATGAATTACGATTTTTTACATCATATTGATACCTTCATTTCGCTTCAATCTCCACATGATATGCTCAAGGTCAGTATTCACCTCTCACTACTAACAACGGTAGTAGCAAGAATAAATCTTTTAATTCAACCAGGAGCTGAAAATTAATGTCACTTTACAGTAGACAACACCATGAATATGGGATGTCTGTCGTTAGCGACCATACCACGTTGAAAGCACCTGTTCCCGTCCGATCACAGAAGTTAAGCAACGTCGGGCCAGGTTAGTACTTGGATGGGTGACCGCCTGGGAATACCTGGTGTTGCTAACATTTTTGTCTTTTCAGACCAAACTATCCTTCAGGATTTCAGTAGTATTTCCGAGAAGTAGTCCAACTTGTATATTTGGGTCAATTGCAAAACCTCATCGACCATCATTTACTTCCGTATAAGTGAAAACATTGACAGGCATTTGGAATCTCCGATTTAAATATGGTTCTTGAAAAATCATCGGAATCACTTGCATCGGGACATTATTATAATGTTGCACCTTCATTTAAATGACAGACCAATACAAAACACACTATCCACAGCGAATACAGCCAGCACCAACCTTAGCACGTTATCGCTTCTCGGCTCTTCGAGCTAAGATCAAAAGTGTAGTATCTGTTCTTTCTAGTTTAATCTCTAGAACGCAGTCCAACGGACTGCATGGAGATTATCCCGATTTTTGTTATCCGGAAGGGAGGTAGAGGCCTGCCTCGCCCTTCCCCGGGTTGACCTCGTATTGCAGTACCGCGAGGAACAGCCCATTATTCAAATAAAAATAAAGTCTCCTTTCCAGCATCAATCAAAGACTATGTCTTTTTCAATTATTGCCATGTGAAAGACGTTTCCGATAACGAGTCAACTAGCTATGACGTAACATAGACATCTCACCGCGGACAATGATATGCGACTGAAGCTGTCAACTTCATTCCAACATCAATGAAAACAAATCCGTTGTCAATTATCAATCAGTGGTCGGAGGATGACGAGTCAGCATTCTATGACGCAACAGAGATATCCCACACACTCATGACAATCCATGATATGCGACAGAACGCATCCGTCTATTGTGTATTATCACCTGTTTTTATTCCAAACCACCGGGCAGTATAGCTGCTGGCACCGAAATATGACTATCTTGGAGAGACACAACGGCCGTACCCCTGCCGCCTCCTGGGTGGGGCGACGCACCAGCCAGCCACAAACACAAAACTGCTGCTGGCTGCTGTTGCAAGAATAGGAAAACGGCATCGATACACGTGTAACGTAGCTTCCATTTCCCTTCCTCCTTCTTTTCTTTATTTTAGAATAGGCCTTGCGGCCTGTCAAAGACTCGACGATCGCTTGGATCATTTGATGCTTACCATGCAATTATTGCAATAAACACCAAATTTTTGAGACCGTCAAATACGGCAAAGAAGCACGGGCGGACCTCTGCTATCCATTCGATTTTCGTCAACTTCTTCAAATTGGCGAATTAGCTTTTTAAACAAAGTTAAAGAATACAAAAGAGAAAACGACAACTGCTTTGAAAACATTTTATTGCGACATATCAAAATGATGAATTACGATTTTTTACATCATATTGATACCTTCATTTCGCTTCAATCTCCACATGATATGCTCAAGGTCAGTATTCACCTCTCACTACTAACAACGGTAGTAGCAAGAATAAATCTTTTAATTCAACCAGGAGCTGAAAATTAATGTCACTTTACAGTAGACAACACCATGAATATGGATGTCTGTCGTTAGCGACCATACCAGACTTGTCACAGTCTTACTAGCAGTCTGTCTTTCTCTGTATTGTGTATAAGTATCTAGTTATTTGATCTTTTGTTTCTTCCGTTTGGTTCTTCATCTTGAGTGAGCAGTCCAATCCTGCCCTGTCTGTTCTCTTGTCTTCGCTTTAGTTCCTGCTCTTGCTAGCCTCTTCCTCCGTTTTCTTAGTGAGTTTTGAGCTCCGGTGCAGGTGTTAGGTTTGTTCACGACGACTTTCTTTCTGCCTCAAGCAAGATAAGTCACTCTTCCCGGTCCCAGCCACTTCTGCTTCCTACGTCTCTCCTTGAAGAGTTTGTCTGAATTTGGCTGCTTCTTGACTTCCTCTAGCGCTGGGTTGGTAAACAAACGTTTTACCAATCCGACCAGCGACTTCCAGGTATAGTCTTGAAGTCTTCGTTTGTTTCCTGTAGGACACTAGCACAGTTTCATTTTCAGTGGGCCTACATCAATTTCTGTGGCCAAAATGGCCACTAACGAACAAGAAATCCCGTTCGTAAACAACCTGAACCGGGCTGCGACCAAAAACAAGCGCGCCCGTTCCGCCAGTCCAGGCATCTGCGCATCGCCTCCCCACAAGCAGATCAATCAGGCGATTTCACCTGCCAGCAGCGCCGAGGACATTGATGCTGACCACAATGCCGGATCCGTGATGAGCTGCAACCGGAGTAGTAACAAAAGTGTCACCTCCGAGACCAGCTGCCCGGAGCCACCACACCACCCTCCGCCCGCACGCGATAATATCAATGAGTGGCTGAACAAAACAAAGCCATCCACGGAGTCCAATCGTTTCTTCCTCCGCGACTCAAGCAACAAGTGGCGAGGGAAATTTATTGATCTGATTCAATTGGTCCGGGAGACCCTCCCAGGCATCCAATTCAAAACGTTCCGCCCAGTGGAAGGCGGTTTTCAAGTGACCTGCACGGAACCTGAGCTGCTCTCCACTTATTTTGAAAAAGTGTTCGACGCACTTCCAAGGCCTTGTGTTGGAACAAGTTTCTGCTAAAGCTGCCATAAAGCCTGTGGATGTCACCCTGCGTGGAGTCAGCACAGCAATATCCTGTGAAGATATCCTATCCGACCTAAAACAACAAATAGGTCAATCAATTGTTTCCGTTCGGCGACTCCATGCCCGACAGAGGGCCAGATCGACAAGAACCGCCATTACCTGTAGTGATTGCCACTATACCTGAACAATTAGTCCCAAAGATTAAGGACTACTGCCTGTTTGGAGTAAATTCACCTACAAATCGGCACCCCGCAAGACCGAGCAGAAATGCATCAATGCCGCCGGTGTTTTCAATGGGGACACCTTTCTCCATCATGCAGGTCCCTGAGACGGTGCTTTCGATGCGGCAGCACAAAACCATCCGAGGGAAAAGTGCACCATTGAAGATCACAACCGCCGTTGTTTTGCATGTGGAGGAGAACATGCCATAACTTACCGAGGTTGTCCCGCATATCACGCAGCACAGGCAAAAGTCAGGTCGATTTTGAAGCCTCGAGCAAATCCACCAGCTCCCCTCCCAATAATCAGCTATTCACAAAGGACAGCTCCTTCCAAAAACCAAGTCCATCAATCAGCACCAGAGTCTGGGTGGACTGTAGTCACCAGGCGCCCTCAGAGAAGCGAACATCTGGCCGGGGGCCCCGAGACAAATGTCACGCCCGTAACAGGCTCCACAGAAGCCGAAGTGCCAAGGACTGCAAACTCAGTCACTCGACCGCAGACCACCAATCTCCTGTCCTCAGACGGAAATCCGTGCGAAGCTTTGCGAACTGACGTCCGAGAGGGACGGATCATGCAAGCTAGGGGAGTCCGGTATCCACAGCGAGAAACTGAAGCGCCGCCTCCATAAGATTAATAAAAGAGGCCGCTCCTTATCCACTAGACTGATGGTCATGGACCCAACGTTCCGGGAAGACAATTTCCGACCTGACGCCATAATAGCTCAAGCCGCCATCAGTAATTCTGCCAATAATAGTACGCCGGATGCCATTCGTGTCAATGAGCTCCCCTCTGTCCGCATGTCAGGTGGTACCTCGGAACAAGTCGAGAGCAACACTACAAAGCACGCTACCGTCACTGTCGCCAAACAGACTGTCCATGAGCCGCCAAGATCGTCCGACGATGAAAGCCGCTTTTCAAAGATGATACTCGACACCCTTGCAAAACTGCAAGCAATCACAAGTTCCTGTACTGACCCTGCAAAGGCTCTGGATGCAGTTAAACGCCGTAATAAGCACTCTGTTGGCAATGTCAGAGGCAGTTTTCAAAAATCACAATGTCTAAGATCTGGCACTGCAACGTCAATGGCCTCCGAGCTCGTTTGACGGAAACGATCCTAGCAACCACCAACTTTGATGTGATTTGTCTGCAAGAAACACGTATTCCGTATGCCCTGGACTCACAGTTCTGGCTCCTGAACTTTCCAAACTATGTAGCGCACACCATCTGCGATGACAATGAAGGTGTCGGCATTGCGATACTTGTACGGCGCGACGTGAAGCACAAATTTGTGTGCAAAGCAACCAGGAATAGGCACCGGCTTATATCAATCAAGTTGTTGAACACAAATGGCGATCACTTCATGCTTTCGTCTTTGTACGCCCCTCCAGCAGGCCATGGGATCCTCTTCGACAGTGACCTTCTTGCACAAGCACTTGCATACCGTCATGCGCTAGTTATTGGAGATTTAAATGCCAGGAGTATCGAACTAGGCTGCAAGTCCTCGAATTCGCACGGCCACGCTCTTCAAGAGGCTATCGAAAATGATAATTACATCATCCTCAACAACCCTCAAACGCCAACATTTGCCCACAGCGCATATGCAATGACAGATTGCCTTGATTGGGCCATTTCCACGCCTGATCTTGCCAGAGCTTTCAACAGTTGGGTCTCCTGCGACATCGGCTCAGACCACCGGCCCATCACCGTGGTTCCTCTTTCCAGAACCCCTCGCAATCCGACGCCTTCTGATCCTCCCAAAAGATGGCGCACCAGCCACGTTAAAGACTGGACAGCCTTCACAGCAGAGCTCGATGACCAACTTCACATCAATTTTGACGATCTCTTGAACAATGGGCCGAATACAACAAGCGAAATTGAACACTGGGCTTCGGCCGTCACTGAGAGTTTTCAAACTGCAGCAAACAAAGTGCTTACGCCCTCCCGACCGTTTTCTCACAACGGCACCCGCCCTCTGCCCTGGTGGCTCAGGGTCCTTATCAACGAACGCCGGCGCATTCTCAGGAGATACTGCAGAGAGCCCTCGAATGCCTTGCGAAGGGAGTTGAATAAAATCAAGCGAACTGTACGTGCCGAACTTTTGAATCAACAGGATGCCCTGATGCAGCAAAGAATCAATAACCTAAAAGCCGGCCCATCGAATCCACAATTCTGGCCAGAGGTGAAGAGATGGTTCTCGACGGGCTCTGCCGTCAACCCTCCGCTCGTAAGCCATATCCACCCGAACAACCTCGCCACCCTCCCCAAAGAAAGAGCTGAGGCTTTTGCTATTCGCCTATCGGAAGATCTCACTGACAGACCGAATACCACCGACTTTGACAACACGTTCAGGAGGCAGATTGATGAGGACGTTAAAGAAAATGCCTTTTTCGATCATTGCGCTAGAGGTAGGTTTGGAATCATGTCGAATGTCTCGAGCTCCTCTGTTTCCAAAGCAATCAAGCGACTCCGCCCCGGCCGAGCCCCAGGTCCAGATGGTATATCCTCTGACCTCCTCAAGAACGCTCCGCCTCTTCTTGCAACAATTCTGGCCAACCTCTTCTCTGCTTCCTTACATCGCAGCTACTTTCCATGCTGCTGGAAACAAGCGTACGTGAAGATGATTCCAAAGACCGGCAAAGACAACAGCCTGGTGAAGAACTACCGTCCCATTTCACTGACCTCAGCCCTCGGCAAGCTCCTTGAAAGGATCTTCACAGGGAGACTGATGTACTGGTGCGACCAAAAAGCCCTCCTTCCGGTGGAGCAGTCTGGCTTCCGAGCCACTAGGGATGCCCAAGAGCAAGTTACCTTACTAGTACAGCGAGCCAACGAAGCAATGAATGGAGGCCTTACGACGGTAGCAGTCTCCCTCGACGTCTCGAAAGCCTTTGATTCGGTGTGGCACAATGGCCTTCTTCACCGGCTATATACACTCCTACCATCCTCCATCACAAACTGGATTGCCTCCTTCCTTCACAGTCGCCGGATTCAAATCCTAGAAGATGGCTTCCTGTCAGACCCCATACAGCTGACCCAAGGAGTTCCTCAGGGATCACCTCTCTCCCCCCTCTTATACACCTTGTATACCTCAACCATGCCATTGCCTGACTCCCCTTTAATTGGCGCCAGTCTTTTCGCTGACGACATAGCAGTCTGGGCTTCGGCCCCGTCACCCACGGAAGCTTGTAGACAGCTCCAACCTATCCTTAATGAGATGTGTGTCTGGGGCAGGAAATGGCGTCTAGCCTTTTCAGCAGAAAAAACTCAGGCCATTTATTTTACCCGCCGCCATCGCTGGCCGCCCGACGCCCGCAAAGAACTGACCTTTGATAATGGCACAACAGTTCCCTGGAGTCAGTACCTCGACTTCCTAGGTGTTCGCCTGGACCGGGAGCTCAGTCTCCGAGCCCACGCCATCCGGGTCGCTAACAGACTAGGACCCCGGATGCTGGAATTCAACCGTTTATGTTTCTCGTCCTGCCACGTGCCTGTCTGGGTTCTTGTCTGTCTGTTTCGTTCGTTTTTCAGGAGCTCAATCCTATACGGAGCGCCAATCATTCTTCTGGGATGCGAGGACTCGTGGCAGAAGATGGAGCGAGTGGAACGCCGAGCCCTTCGAGCGTGCCTGCGATCCCGTTGGAGAGGCCTCCCCGTCTCCTCAATCCTACGACGGACAAAGATCAAGCCCCTACGCGAAGCCGCCTCCTCAACAGCCGGTGCCTTTCTTCTTCGGCACACCGAAAACAAAAACCGACGCCTCCTTACCGCGTTCCTGCCTGCGGTACCCCAGCACCCCCGGATAATCCACCTCCATGGACCGTTGGAGCGAGCCTTCGCCGGTCTCCCTACGACCGACCAGCGAAAAGTGACCGCTTTCCTACAGGACGTTGGGTTTCCTGCCGGACTCTCCCGACCCTGGAGGTACCGCCTCTACGGTTCCACCGGTCTTCCCTGGGAGCGTGCCATCATTTGTGCCCTGACCTTGAGCCTTGAGGCTAGACATTCCTGACCGGCGACGCAGCGCCTGGGCGCGGCATGGTCGCGCTGACGCAAGTGTCACCGCCAAGGAATGGGTTCACCCGAGTTACTTTTTGACTTCCTCTGTGACTTGACCCTTGTACTTCTACTTGCCATTACTTGTTTCGGCCTCTGGGCTCTCATTTTAATAAAGTTATTCGTTGAAAGCACCTGTTCCCGTCCGATCACAGAAGTTAAGCAACGTCGGGCCAGGTTAGTACTTGGATGGGTGACCGCCTGGGAATACCTGGTGTTGCTAACATTTTTGTCTTTTCAGACCAAACTATCCTTCAGGATTTCAGTAGTATTTCCGAGAAGTAGTCCAACTTGTATATTTGGGTCAATTGCAAAACCTCATCGACCATCATTTACTTCCGTATAAGTGAAAACATTGACAGGCATTTGGAATCTCCGATTTAAATATGGTTCTTGAAAAATCATCGGAATCACTTGCATCGGGACATTATTATAATGTTGCACCTTCATTTAAATGACAGACCAATACAAAACACACTATCCACAGCGAATACAGCCAGCACCAACCTTAGCACGTTATCGCTTCTCGGCTCTTCGAGCTAAGATCAAAAGTGTAACCCCGATTCGATTGTTCTTTCGATTCGATTCGATTTGTTCGATTTGTGATGGGATTGGTCGGCATCTCAGTATGCAGTGGAGTAATCGCCAGAAGCTCAAGATTCACTTTAAACGTGTTCATCGGCCGATTGCTCTTGAGGAGTTTTCCTGCTCTACTTGTGGTTCCTCTTTTAGCGCCCTTAAGGCTGCTAATGCGCACTGTCGGTCTTGCGCAACCACCCCTCTGGATCAGGAAGATTCCTCCCAGGCCTCTCTACAAACTCCTGTTGTATCTGCCAGTGCTTCTATCCCTGTGTCGACGACTCAGCACTTGCATCACGAGACTGCATCTTCGCCCAATGTGTCAGCACCTGTCAACTTTCCTGATACGACTGCGACCACTAATAGTCGGGAATTTTCATCAGCGGCATCGTCACGGTTGAGCGGGAGTGGAACACCCCGGGTTCCATCCCAGGCCCGTGGCGGTGCACCGCGGCCGGGCCCTTCATGTACGCCCCTTGCTTCGCCTGTACATCAGGATATGAGTCCCACATCTCAACGTCTGCCTCGGCCTCTTGATGCCTCGACTATATCTCTGACTTCTGCGGCATCGTCACGGTTGAGCGGGAGTGGAACACCCCGGGTTCCATCCCAGGCCCGTGGCGGTGCACCGCGGCCGGGCCCTTCATGTACGCCCCTTGCTTCGCCTGTACATCAGGATATGACTCCCACATCTCAACGTCTGCCTCGGTCTGTTGATGCCTCGACTGTATCTCTGACTTCTGCGGCATCGTCACGGTTGAGCGGGAGTGGAACACCCCGGGTGTCATCCAGGCCCGTGGCGGTGCACCGCAGCCGGGCCCTTACAGCTTGTCCCATTTCACGTCCGTTTCTACGACTCATCCGGTTCCGCATGGTCTTTCTCCTTCAGTTGATTCGTCGGTGATTGCAAGTGCGCTCGCTTCTGCTCTGCTGGTCTTGGATAATTTGCATCTTATTACTCAACGTAATATTGATCATGTTCAAGAGCTTTTGGTCACACAGGTGTCTGCAGCTTCGGCTAGTCCCCGTAATCGGCAACCTCGCGGTCCAGGTTGTGCAAGAGGAAGACGAGTGGAGGAAGTGGTTCGTTTGCAGCTTCAGCGTGACTTCAGGTCTAACCCCAGGCGCACGTTGTTTGACATCCTTGGTGCCCCTCGGGATCGCTGTGCTATTCCTACAGAAGATATTGAAAACTCATTCAAAGAAAGATACCAGGCACCTCCGCCCCTGAACTGGAATGAGATCCCCATAGATATAACCGGATTTCGAAATGAGTGATCCATTGGAGGATGACTTTTCTGCGAGAGAAACTGCATCGCGCTTTGTCCCGACATGATTCAGCACCAGGGCCGGACAAAGTTAAGTATTCTGCCATCAAAAGCGTCAATCAACAACATCTACTAAAATTTTACAATGTCATCAAGCATTCAGGTATTGTTCCATCCTCCTGGAGAGAAGCGTCTGTCTGCCTCATACCAAAGACTGCTGACAACTTGGACAATATCTGTAATTGGCGCCCCATATCATTGTGTAGCTGCTTCTACAAGGTTTTTGCTTCGATGACCGAGAGACGGATTCGATTTTGGGCGGTTGACCAACATCTTCTCAGCAAGGAGCAGAAAGGATTTTCGTCGGTGGACGGGTGTTTCGAACACAACTTCAATCTAAGATGCATCATCGACGAGGCAAGGATAATGAAATCATCGCTGGGAATTATTTTTCTAGATCTCAAACAAGCCTTTGATCGAATACCCCATGAATTGATCCTGGGCATTCTTCAGCGAGCTAATTTGGGTCCCTCAAGCATGACGGTGGTTCGATCCTTGATGGTAGGAAATCTATCTAAAGTGAAAACCGCAGCAGAAGAAACGAACCCTATTCCTCTACTGCGCGGCGTCAGACAAGGATGTCCTCTATCCCCGTTACTTTTCGTTATCGGGATGGAGATTATTTTGCGAGCTGCGAAAGATGGAAACGATGGTGTTAGCCAATACCCTGGAGCTGATCCAACCTGCGTTCTTGCGTATGCAGATGACCTGGCGATTACAGCGACTTCGGGTCTTGCAGCGCAGGCCATCCTCGACCGAGTGTGTACGACTGCGGACTGTTGCCATCTAGCATTCAACCCGAGCAAGTGCGCGTCGCTTACCTTGGAGCGAGGTGAAGCACATAACTTTCAGGTCTCTATCAATGGTGAATCTCTTCGTGTTCTGGGTTCCTCAGATACTTATAAATATCTCGGTGTTCCCAAAGGTCTTGTTGGTCGTCAATCGCCAAAAGAGTTGCTTCACCAGGTTGAAGTTGAGTTCGAGCTAGTTGCTTCGAGCAATCTCCTGCCTCTTCAGAAGCTTCAAGCATTTAAACAATTCATATTTCCGAAGCTTCAATATGCTTTAAAGCATCACCATCTCGACATACAACTGCTGTCATCACCGCACTCAAGACAACGCGCAGGGGCTACTGGTTCTGGTCTAGACGAAAAACTTCGTTCTTTGTTCCGCTCCATTCTAAACCTTCCGCGCACTTCATCCGTTTCATATTTGTATGCTGCTCCGTCAAGAGGAGGCATCGGTTTACCGTCTGCTTATGAAGACTACGCCATCTTGCGAATCGACGGTGCCCTGAAGGCTCTGTCTTCACCGGGCACTAGGTTGACAGCATTCCATGGCCTGCGCCATGCGTTCCATCCACGCACCACTGCTCAACACGCGACGTTGGACCAACTCGTTGCCTACTTGAATTCTGAAGTAATGGGGATTCCTGGGGTGCTAACGCATGGTGGGCATCGGTTCGCTGGGCCATCCGTAGTCTCAGAAAAAAGATTAATGTCAGATTCGAGAATCGTGGTGGAACTCTGGCGGTCTCCTACGCCAGCCCGATGTCAGTTTCCCGATCCACAATCACAGGGCCTAACTCTGACATTCTGGTAAGAGCCTTGCGATTGGCAGTGAAAGACTTTCATTTCACACAATGGAAAAATCTTCGCGTCCAGGGTCGCATCGCCGAATGTGTCTCTGCTCACCCTATCTCCACACCACCATCCTCAATCGTACTACTTGCGTCTCGGACTGGCGATTCATCCATAGGGCTCGTCTCGACCTTCTACCTCTTAACGGCACTCGGGGCAGCGCTGCTGACAAAAGATGCAGGCGTTGTGGTTATGAATGTGAGACTGCAACCCATGTGCTACAATGCTGCCTTCCGATGTCCGCGTCCCGCAATCACCGTCATCGCGGGATTTGTGATCTCCTGGCTGAGGCAGCTTCAAGTTCGGATCGTGAATGGAACATCGAAGTTGATAAAACTACATCAGGATCTTCCTTCAATCAAAAGAGTTGATCTCCAATTCAAAAGCGAACTGGTGAGCAAATCTTCGTCGACGTGAAGGTGCCATTCGATCGTCGAGAATTGTTTATCAAGGCCGACGAAGCCAACTTGAGAAAATACGCCCCTCTTGCCGATGAAATGGGAGCCGAAGTCTTTACCTTCATTGTTGGAGCATATGGATCCTGGTGGCCTGACAACGACTATGTACTCAAACGACTGGGGATAAAGAAACCCAAATCACTTCGTGAAACTATCGTCAGATACGCCATTCATTGGTCACGAAATATCTATACCCACTTCATCACCGGTTTATAGCACAAACATACTAAAAGTGGTTTATTCCTCTTCTTTATGCATATTTTTTTGTGATGTGTCACTCTCAGTTAACATGATCTATCATCCATCTAATTGTACCCATCATTCCTCTGAACGATTTCTTGTGTAACTTTAAAAATTTTGCTTTAATAAATTTCCTTAAAACTCTGTTCTTTCTAGTTTAATCTCTAGAACGCAGTCCAACGGACTGCATGGAGATTATCCCGATTTTTGTTATCCGGAAGGGAGGTAGAGGCCTGCCTCGCCCCTTCCCCGGGTTGACCTCGTATTGCAGTACCGCGAGGAACAGCCCATTATTCAAATAAAAATAAAGTCTCCTTTCCAGCATCAATCAAAGACTATGTCTTTTTCAATTATTGCCATGTGAAAGACGTTTCCGATAACGAGTCAACTAGCTATGACGTAACATAGACATCTCACCGCGGACAATGATATGCGACTGAAGCTGTCAACTTCATTCCAACATCAATGAAAACAAATCCGTTGTCAATTATCAATCAGTGGTCGGAGGATGACGAGTCAGCATTCTATGACGCAACAGAGATATCCCACACACTCATGACAATCCATGATATGCGACAGAACGCATCCGTCTATTGTGTATTATCACCTGTTTTTATTCCAAACCACCGGGCAGTATAGCTGCTGGCACCGAAATATGACTATCTTGGAGAGACACAACGGCCGTACCCCTGCCGCCTCCTGGGTGGGGCGACGCACCAGCCAGCCACAAACACAAAACTGCTGCTGGCTGCTGTTGCAAGAATAGGAAAACGGCATCGATACACGTGTAACGTAGCTTCCATTTCCCTTCCTCCTTCTTTTCTTTATTTTAGAATAGGCCTTGCGGCCTGTCAAAGACTCGACGATCGCTTGGATCATTTGATGCTTACCATGCAATTATTGCAATAAACACCAAATTTTTGAGACCGTCAAATACGGCAAAGAAGCACGGGCGGACCTCTGCTATCCATTCGATTTTCGTCAACTTCTTCAAATTGGCGAATTAGCTTTTTAAACAAAGTTAAAGAATACAAAAGAGAAAACGACAACTGCTTTGAAAACATTTTATTGCGACATATCAAAATGATGAATTACGATTTTTTACATCATATTGATACCTTCATTTCGCTTCAATCTCCACATGATATGCTCAAGGTCAGTATTCACCTCTCACTACTAACAACGGTAGTAGCAAGAATAAATCTTTTAATTCAACCAGGAGCTGAAAATTAATGTCACTTTACAGTAGACAACACCATGAATATGGATGTCTGTCGTTAGCGACCATACCACGTTGAAAGCACCTGTTCCCGTCCGATCACAGAAGTTAAGCAACGTCGGGCCAGGTTAGTACTTGGATGGGTGACCGCCTGGGAATACCTGGTGTTGCTAACATTTTTGTCTTTTCAGACCAAACTATCCTTCAGGATTTCAGTAGTATTTCCGAGAAGTAGTCCAACTTGTATATTTGGGTCAATTGCAAAACCTCATCGACCATCATTTACTTCCGTATAAGTGAAAACATTGACAGGCATTTGGAATCTCCGATTTAAATATGGTTCTTGAAAAATCATCGGAATCACTTGCATCGGGACATTATTATAATGTTGCCACCTTCATTTTAATGACAGACCAATACAAAACACACTATCCACAGCGAATACAGCCTAGCAAAAAAACCAACCTTAGCACGTTATCGCTTCTCGGCTCTTCGAGCTAAATCAAAAGTGTAGTATCTGTTCTTTCTAAGTTTAATCTCTAGAACGCAGTCCAACGGACTGCATGGAGATTATCCCGATTTTTGTTATCCGGAAGGGAGGTTAGAGGCCTGCCTCGCCCCTTCCCCGGGTTGACCTCGTATTGCAGTACCGCGAGAACAGCCCATTATTTCAAATAAAAATAAAGTCTCCTTTCCAGCATCAATCAAAGACTATGTCTTTTTCAATTATTGCCATGTGAAAGACGTTTCCGATAACGAGTCAACTAGCTATGACGTAACATAGACATCTCACCGCGGACAATGATATGCGACTGAAGCTGTCAACTTCATTCCAACATCAATGAAAACAATCCGTTGTCAATTATCAATCAGTGGTCGGAGGATGACGAGTCAAGCATTCTATGACGCAACAGAGATATCCCACAACACTCATGACAATCCATGATATGCGACAGAACGCCAATCCGTCTATTGTGTATTATCACCTGTTTTTTTTACCAAACCACCGGGCAGTAGAGTGCTGGCACCGAAATATGGACTATCTTGGAGAGACACAACGGCCGTACCCCTGGCCGCCTCCTGGGTGGGGCGGACGCACCAGCCTAGACACAAACACAAGAAAACTGCTGCTGGCTTGCTGTTTGCAAAGAATAGGAAAACGGATCGATACACGTGTAACGTAGCTTTCCATTTTCCCATCCTCCTTCTTTTCTTATATTTTAGATTAGGCCATTGGCGGCCTGTCAAAGACTCGACGATACGCTTGGATCATTTGATGCTTACCATGGCATTTTGTATAATATACACCAATTTTTTGTTCAATAAGTGTAATTTCCGCCTAAAGGGCCCCGGAGGGCCCCCGGCGCTTCGCTCTCCGCGGAAAGAGTGACGGGAGTAGTGACAGACAATGTGGAGCGGACATGCAATGAAAAACGAGACAAGAGATCATTTACAAATAAAGGGTAAAACTAACATAATCCGGTTAGTAAAGTTTAAAAGATCAAGTAAAACTATGTACAACGATATGTATGCTGTAAAAAACAATATGTAACAATGATATGTGTGCTGTATATAAACAATTATATTACATATATACAATCAGACCGGGGTTCTTACTGGCCAGCGAGAAGGCATGTGTCGTAAAGGCTGCACTAGGGTCAACCAAAAGCGACTGGGTTGCGAGCGGGATGAAATTCAAAAAGTCGCCCAAACAAAGGAGAGGATATAGTGTAGTGATGTCCAAAAGTCGGCCTGGACGTGCGCAAGTGGATTAGGTAGTGTTGCCGAGGGCGCTATTTGGTATGGAAAACTACTCAGTAAAAAGACAAGCTTGTAGCACGCTCCGTGTATAGTGTTATCGAGCTCGGCGGCGATCCAGCAAGGCTGTACAGTTCTACAAAAGGCGTATCAACGAGTTACCGGTGAACGAGTGTAGGCTCTAAGTCCCTTGCGGTGAAGTTGGTGTAGTCGACGCCACGACGAAGGGGGGTGCACTAGAGGAGGGCGGGTGCTGCGTAGTATATCTTCGGCAAGACGAGCGCGTTTAAAGAGGGCAAGAGGTGCCGACCAATATTAGCGCGGAAACACGACGGTTACACTGAAGTAGACGTCGGGAGAGTGTGCAGCGGTGGTTTCACATTTACGAACGAGAAACTTCACGTGGGCGGCAAAGGATAACCCGGGTCAAAGGTAAGTCCCAGGATGTGAGCAGTAGGTGAAGGCGACCACAGGATGACCATTCAATGAGAACAGAAAGGAGCTGCTGCGGACGACTGCGCCGACGAGTCCAGATACAATTAAAGGGGGTGGTCTGGCTTGGCTGTAGACCGAAGCTCCATGTCTCTGAACCAGTCACACAAATTTGTCCATATTGCTCACGAAGCTTGTGAACCAGCGTTGCCAGGTGTGAGTCCGCGACAGACGTCACGGTAACATCGTCCGCGTTAGAAATATTGACGAACTTTCGAGATGCGGGAGCTGTGCGGAGGACATGAAACAAATTGAAGAGGCCAGGGCGAAATCGGCGACCCCTGTGGTAGGCCGCGAGTTGGAGAGTAGGCATCACGCAATGGGTCCAGAAATCGAGCACAGGTGCGGCGAGCGGTGATGAGGCCCCGAATAATGGCGACCGTTCTGGGACAGTTGGTGACATCCGAGAGTCGTTGCAAAAGTAGCCGGTGTGAGACTGTGTCAAATGCCTTCACTCAGTAAGTCGAGGCTGTAGATCGCTGTTGTACATCCGAGGTTAAAGCCTTGAATCCCACGCTCAATGATATCGACAAGCTGGTGGTCTGTGCCAGGTACCGGTACGGAAACGCCAATTGAGTGGGCAAAAGGACGCTAGACGTTCCAGGAACTGAAGCAAATGGCGATTTAGGTAAAATTCAAGAAACTTGATGATGGTGTTACTGACGTAATTGGTCTGAAGTTCCGGAGTTTCCGTTAAATCTCGATCCGCTTCGGAATCATACTGATGGTGGAGGTCTTCATTGCACTGGGAAAATGGGCCGTGTCAAGGATGGCGTTGTACAGCGTCGCGAGCTGGTGAAGCAGGGAGTCCGGAGCGTGCCGCAGAAATTCATAGGGTACGTTATCCGGGCCCGGCGAGCGGTTCGATTTAACGTGCGATAAGATTCGTCGTTGATCAGAAGTAGAGACAGGTTGAAACACGGTAGATGGCTGCGGGTGAGACTGGAGCGGAGGCAGCGAGGCAGAGTCTGATGTCAAGGCACTGAGCTGATCTTGGAAAGCTCGAGCTATCTCGGAGCGCTCGGTCAGGAAGCGGCGAGAGTCAACCAGGGTCGCGACAGGAGGCAAAACTGCACCAGGGTGGGCGGAAGCGTCGACGCACTTCATGCCAAAAACGGGGTGATTCGAGCCGGAGGCAATAGCGGTCACACGGTCCTGTTCGATTGAGAGCTTTACCTTCGAGATCTCTCGTTGGTTGGTATGCTGCTGACGGTTGATCTCACTTTCAGAGTTGGAGTTGGGCTATTGGCATACTGTCGGCGTAAGGATCTTCGAGACGGATCATCAAAACCACGTTGCAGGAGGCGAGGTCGTGTAGCATTGGCGAACGGCGGGTGGGGACGGTCTCCGTAGCCGCGAGGATTGATCATGTCGGTCACTGAAGCGTAGAAATCATCAAATGGAGCCGGAGTCGAGCACAACACACAGGTGGAGGCCCAAAAGGGAGACCCGCGAACCAAATCATCCAGACGAGAAGCTAGGCAGAATAATCCGCGCGAGGAGGCAGGTGCCACGCAGGTGAAGGCGATGGACACGGGACAGAGTGGACATGAAGGACTGTCTGGATAGGAAGGTGGTCAGATCCAAACGTCTTGAGTGGTATGGCATGATGACACGAGTTGAGCAAAACGAGGTGTAGCCAACACAAAGTCAAGACACGCGGTGTAAGAATGTGCGGAGTGGGTGAAGGTGGGCTGAGTCATGTGTCATTGAGCACAAGGCCTCCGATCGTTCAAGAAAGTCACGAAGACAGCGGCCATTAGTGTTGAGTCGAGCAGATGAATTGTCCCATCGGGGGCAGCTGGCTAGCGTTGAGATCGCCCATCAGCACCGAAAAGTCGTCCGAAAGAGCCGTATCCAGAAGGGGTGCAATGCGCCATGGGAACGCGGGGAGCGGGGCGTAAGCGAAGAAACCGTAAACGAATGTCGACAAATTGACCGGTCGTCCAACCTTGATAGGAGAAAGTGTTTGCCCAAGATGTTCGACGGGCGGGAGCGGTTGGTGTCGGATTGAACGGCGGACGAGCAAGATATGGCCAGGAACGCCAAGGCGAGTGGGCTGATCGTAGCAATAAAAGTCACGAAAGTCTCCCAAAAAGTCACTGATATTTCGATGGCGAGTATCTTGAAGTGATATAATGGCATAGGTATCCAACAGAGGAAGCAATTCCGTTAACCGGCCACGCAAGCCGTTGACGTTAAGATGTAACAGTTTAAGCGGCTGATACATTGCGGAAAAATTTCGTCCAACTGGTGAATTAGCGGGCCGGAACAAAAGCCGCTGAGACGGTAGGAGCAGTGCAGAGAGGGAATGCATAAAGGCCAAAATCGTAGGCATAAGCTGTCCAGGGTCCAGAGCTGCATGCGACGCAGCGGAAACCAGGCCAAACACAGATCGCGAAGGACCGGAAGGTGACTGACATCCAGAAAGCAGGCGCCGGTCGGACACAATCAACGGAAAAGTGGCACCAGGACGAGGCGGACCGGGATTCAAAGGCGGTCGCGATCCCGCTCCCCAGTAGGAGAGGCGGCAGTACCTTGCGAAGTTCTGTGCCGCACCGGCGATGCTCCGGTGAAGGCTCAGAACGGTGGGCGCCTCCCACCGGCGGAAACTCGGCTGGATCCAGGGCCGGAGGTGGTGAGCGGCGGCGCGTAAAAGAGCGGCGTCGCTCAGGCGACGGATGCGGAGCGTGTCCGTCGGTCGGGCCGTCACGAGCAGTCCGAGGCGGCGGTCGACGTTGTTCCCCTTGAGGTCGGTGCTCGAGCCAGAGCAGACGTTGACGCTTGTATTCTTCGCAGCCTTTATAGGTGGGATAATGAGCTTGTTGGCAATTGACGCAGCGCGGTTTAATATGTTTCGATGGGCAGTCCGGCGAGCAGATGAGTAGTCGCTTGGCACCGTTTGCAACGGTGGTCCTGGGTGCATTGAGAGGCACGGTGATGAAAACCATAACAGCGAGTACACTGCAGCATCGGTTGAAAAATTCCCCGTCACGATAGGCAACCTGAAAATCCGAAGAGAGTGATGGAGTTGTGGCGGCGAAGTCTCTCATATCCATGCTGTTCACAGCGAATGCGGAGTTGTGGATGGGACTGAAAATCGAGTACTCCATTGACCCGGCGATGTAGGAAATTAATGTACTTAATTTCTATACCCCCATAGGCTTGTTTCCAAATCTTCTTTGAGCTTCGGCGCGCGAGTGAAATTCGGACTGACGTTGAGCAGGATCAACTCGTGAAGCTGGCCAGAAGGCACTGGATATGGGGATGCGAACTACAGCCTGTCGCAATCCCGCGGGCAGAGGGTGGGCCGCTATAGCAGCAGCAGACTCAGCTGACCAGCAAACCATGAGGAAGCCAGAGCGGCGACGGAGAGCGGTACATAATAAGCGGATATTGCCCACATCAGAATAATGGCGGAGATGAGTCGCAAACTCCGCGATGGATATACCAGGCAAGTTATCAAAAATCACCTTATGGTCCGCCGGATAACTCGATGGCGGCTTCGCAACCGTTGCACCAACCATGGAGGGGCCGGAGCGGCGGCGCGAGGAATCCCTAATAGCCCGCGTTCGGTGAGATGCGCCGTTGTCCACAACGGTACAGTTTGGCAGAGGAGTCATGAGGATGGTGATAGTGATACCATCCTGCCCTTGAGTATCGTTAGGGCGGTCCTCAAACGCGTGGCGAAAAAACTCGGTGTGAGACGCCCAGCGGATTTTATAGATTCATCCGGTTCAGAGACCGTGACAAGGTCTGAAACAGAGGCCTCACTAGGTGGGGGAGAGACGCTAGGAGAAGAGCGGGCAGACTCTCCCAAGTCCTGGGCAGCTTTCCCTTGAGTTGAA
This sequence comes from Prostheceraeus crozeri, assembly GCA_907163375.1. Classification (NCBI taxonomy): domain Eukaryota; kingdom Metazoa; phylum Platyhelminthes; order Polycladida; family Euryleptidae; genus Prostheceraeus; species Prostheceraeus crozeri. Next base: position 28,873 of record CAJQUW010016447.1, on the reverse strand, counting down.
GCTTTGCCCTCGGCCGAACAAACAGAGGGTGAACCCTTAGCATCAGCACGGACCGGAGTGGAAGTGTGACCAGCGAAAGATTGGAACTCGCTGGTCAGAGACAGCCGCTGAGACGGCGGCAGAACAGCGTCAGGGGACGGCGAGGGCGACGGAACAATCGTCTTGTCTAAGAAGGCCGAGTCCCCTCCCGTAACCGTTATTTTATTCCTTGAGGAAGAGCGCGTCAAGATCGATGACTTATTCGAGCCAGGCATCATCAAAAGATGGAGCAGATAATAGCCAGACAAGAAAAGAGCGCCGCCTCAAAGATTTCTCTCTCTGCAGGGAGAAGGCAAGAGAACAGTAGAACGTTCGAACAATGGCACAGCAGCGGCACAATAGCAATGAAAAAGCTTTTGTTTTTGCTGCGCGGAGATGTGCACGCTATGGACAAGACACGATCGGCAACCAGCCAAAGACAATTTTTTGGCAACCAGCCAAAGACCAAATTTTTGAGACCGTCAAATACGGCAAAGAAGCACGGGCGGACCTCTGCTATCCATTCGATTTTCGTCAACTTCTTCAAATTGGCGAATTAGCTTTTTAAACAAAGTTAAAGAATACAAAAGAGAAAACGACAACTGCTTTGAAAACATTTTATTGCGACATATCAAAATGATGAATTACGATTTTTTACATCATATTGATACCTTCATTTCGCTTCAATCTCCACATGATATGCTCAAGGTCAGTATTCACCTCTCACTACTAACAACGGTAGTAGCAAGAATAAATCTTTTAATTCAACCAGGAGCTGAAAATTAATGTCACTTTACAGTAGACAACACCATGAATATGGATGTCTGTCGTTAGCGACCATACCACGTTGAAAGCTTGTCGAGTGCGGTCGTCTCTGATTGCTGCTCTTATCCGTTTTTCTCTGTGTTGTTATATTGGCATCGTAACTTCGCTCACAGACGTCGTTCGAACTTGCGGTCTGCATCATCGGATTCAGCGCGTCGAGAAGGTCAAGAAAAGTTAAGTATTAACTACTTTTTTCCTTGTCTTTTCGTGTTGCTGATACATTTTTAGTTGTTATCGTAAACTTTAACTGCTATTTAACTCCGCTGTGACTGCGGTTAGATTTTCCTTCCCTATTGAGCGCACGGGTGTCGATAGCCTGCTTGTTCCTGCTCTGTGCGTCGCTGTGTGCGTGCGTCTGCTGTGTGTGCAGTCTCGGGCTGTAGTGTGTTTGCGCTAGCGTGCTGCATACCCTATTGTCTCGTTTTCTGATTCGATTCATTCATTGAGTTAGCTGTCTGCTGTCTCTCAATAAAGGGCAACCAGTGCAGTGCTATTAACAGCTGATAAATAAAAACATCGAGTGCATTCTCAGACTGTTTACAGCTGATTGATAATTAATAAGATCAAGTAGATTATCCCTAGCTGTGTTTAATATTATCTGTCCGTCTGTATTGAGTATTGAGTAGTGAACATTGACTACTAATTGCCGACAACTGAATAATATCCCGTCTCATTTTTAAATTGAACTGATATCTTGCATCATTCTGTTACATCTGTATTGACTGATTTTGTCATTGATTGCTCTTTTGTTTTCTTCCGTTTGGTCCTTCATCTTGAGTGAGCAGTCCAATCCTGCCCTGTCTGTTTTCTTGTCTTCGCTTTAGTTCCTGCTCTTGTTAGCTTCTTCATCAGCTTTCTTTGCTAGTTCAGAGTTCCGGGTGCAGTTGATAGGTTTTTCTCGGCGACTTTCTTTCTGCGGTTAGAGAGATAAGTCAGTCTTCCCGGTCCCAGCCACTTCTGCTTCCTACGTCTCTCCTTGAAGAGTTTGTCTTCCTTTGGCTCCTTCTTGACTTCCTCTAGCGCTGGGTTGGTAAACAAACGTTTTACCAATCCGACCAGCGACTTCCAGGTATAGTCTTGAAGTCTTCTTTGTTTGTTTCTTTTAGGTAGGCAAGCAACAACCGCCTAATAAAGAGTCCGTCGAACAACACGCCTGGCCAAATGGCCAACAACGAAATTCGCTCAGCGATACCGTTCGTAAATAACTTAAACAGAGCCGCGAAGAACAAGCGTGCTCGATCCGCCAGCCCTGGGATCTGCTCCTCACCTCCCCATAAGCAGATCAACCAAGCACATTCCCACGCCAGTGATAATGGAGACGCCGATGCCGATCGAGAATCGGCCATGAGTTTTAATTTGGAAGATGCTCAATCAGGCCCCAGTAGTGGTACAGGTGGTCGATCACGGACCAGCTCACAAGTCCTGGGACAGGACCTGCCCCTGACAAGCCACCGATCATCAGTGAATGCTTGGCTTCAGAGACCAACTGCTCAGTCTAACAATTTTATCCTCCGCGATACCGGCAACAAATGGCGGGGAAAATTCACCCAACTGATCCTGCTGGTCAGAGAAACTCTGCCCGGCTTCCAATTTAGAACGTTCCGTCCTGTGGAAGGAGGTTTCCTGCTCTCCTGCACCAAGCCTGAGCTACTGACATCATGTTTTGCGAGAGTGGCGAACCATTTTGACGGCCTTGTGCTAGAGCCAGCCGCACAGAAGCAGGCAAAGAGACCTGTTGATGTGACCATACGAGGAGTCAGCACAACAATATCATGCGAGGAAGTCCTAGCTGACCTCAAAGAGCAGATAGGTCCTTCTGTCGTTTCAGTTCGGCGACTCCACGCCCGCACTGAGGGTCAGATTGACAAGAGTCGCCCACTACCAGTAGTAATAGCCACTTTGCCTGAGCCTCTTGTCCCGAAAATCAAGGACTACTGTCTGTTTGGAATTATCCAGCTGCAAATCGGTACTCCACAAGATCGAGCAGACATCCAGCAATGCCGCCGGTGCTTTCAATGGGGACATCTAGCTCAATCATGCAAGTCCCTGAGACGGTGCTTCCGATGTGGTAGCACAAGCCACACCAGAGAAAAATGCACGATTGAAGATCGCAACCGGCGATGCTTCGCATGTCAGGGAGACCACGCCATCACCTACCGAGGCTGTCCCGCATATCACGCAGCACAGGCAAAAGTCAGGTCGATTTTGAAGCCTCGATCAAATCCACCAGCTCCCCTCCCAATAATCAGCTATTCACAAAGGACAGCTCCTGCCAAAAACCAAGTCCATCAATCAGCACCAGACTCTGGGTGGACTGTAGTCACCAGGCGCCGTCAGAGAAGCGAACATCTGCCCGGGGGCCCCGAGACAAATGTCACGCCCGTAACAGGCTCCACAGAAACCGAAGTGCCAAGGACTGCAAACTCAGCCACTCGACCGCAGACCACCAATCTCCTGTCTTCAGACGGAATCCGTGCAAAGCTTTGCGAACTGACGTCCGAGAGGGACCGGATCATGCAAGCTAGGGAGTCCGGTATCCACAGCGAGCAACTGAAGCGCCGCCTCCATAAGATTAATAAGAGAGGCCGCTCCTTATCCACTAGACTGATGGTCATGGACCCAACGTTCCGGGAAGACAATTTCCGACCTGGCGCCATAATTGCTCAAGCCGCCATCAGTAATTCTGCCAATAATGGTACGCCGGATGCCATTCGTGTCACTGAGCTCCCCTCTGTCCGCATGTCCGGTGGCGCCTCGGAACAAGCCGAGAGCAACACTACAAAGCACGCTACCGTCACTGTCGCCAAAGAGACTGTCCATCAGCCGTCAAGATCGTCCCACGATGAAAACCGTTTCTCAAAGATGATACTCGACACCCTTGCAAAACTGCAAGCAATCACAAGTTCCTGTACTGACCCTGCAAAGGCTCTGGATGCAGTTAACGCCGTAATAAGCACTCTGTTGGCAATGTCAGAGGCAGTTTTCAAAAATCACAATGTCTAAGATCTGGCACTGCAACGTCAATGGCCTCCGAGCTCGTTTGACGGAAACGATCCTAGCAACCACCAACTTTGATGTGATTTGTCTGCAAGAAACACGTATTCCGTATGCCCTGGACTCACAGTTCTGGATCCTGAACTTTCCAAACTATGTAGCGCACACCATCTGCGATGACACTGAAGGTGTCGGCATTGCGGTTCTGGTCCGCCGAAACATCAGACATGAGCTACTGCGAAAGACAGTAAAAAACCGACACAGATTGATATCAGTAAAACTCCTGCAACCAAACGGAGAGCACGTGGTAGTATCATCAATATACGCTCCCCCAGCCAATCACGGTATACCACTGGACATATCAATGCTGAATGAGGCCATGAATACAACAAAGGCGATCCTGATCGGAGACCTGAACGCGAGGAACCGAGAACTTGGCTGCCGAGCAACCAACTCCCATGGCACCAGCCTCGCCACATTATTGGACAATGAAGAATGGGTTGTTTTGAACGATCCACAGATCGCAACTTTCGCACATTACAGCTACCATACAACGGACTGTATTGACTGGGCAATAGCCACCCCAAGCCTCTCTGGTCACTATACCTGCAGAGTGTTGAATGATATTGGCTCTGACCACGTGCCGCTCTCGTTGACTCCACTCAGATTACCGACTCGAGACCATTTGCCATCCAATTTGCCGAATCGTTGGCGCACCAGCCATGTTAGAGATTGGACACCTTACACTACCAGCGTCGAGCAACACCTTCGCAGCCATGTTGACGTAGAGGCCCTTTCGACTCCCCGAACAAATGAAGGAACCGAGCACCTAGCAAGGTCAGTTGAGAGAGCTGTGCAAGACGCGGCCATGGAGACGCTCCAACGCTCTGTCCCCTACACCAGTCAAGGCCTCCGCCCGTTGCCTTGGTGGATCAGGGCAATGATCTTGGAGAGACGTCGACTTCTCCGTCGCCACTGCAGCTGCCCTAGTCCTGAATCTCGTCGGGAGCTGAACAGGATCAAAAGACAGGTCCACCAGGCTCTAAAAGAACACGAAGATTCCGTTCTAAAGACAAAAATTGACAACCTGAGAGCTGGACCAAGGAATCCCGATTTTTGGCCAGAAGTTCGCCGATGGTTCAGCAGTGGATGCTCAGTTAATCCACCACTCACTGACCCCCAAAACGACGCTCTGATATCCCTTCCCGCAGATCGGGCAAGAGTCTTCGCCAATCACATGGCTTCAATTCTTTCTGACCCAATCGCAACCAGTAGTGACAGCAATGAATTCAGTGAACGCATTGAAAATGACACCCAGCAAGAGGCATTTTGGGACCCGTCGGTGCGAAGCCGGTTCGGAATACTTGCCCCTATAACAGCTAGGAAAGTTGCCTCAACTATAAGCAAGCTCCGCCCGGGAAGAGCCCCTGGCCCGGATGGCATCAGTCATGACATGCTAAAACACTCTCCACCTCTACTGTTCCAGATATTGGCAATGATCTTTTCAGCATCACTGAATCTCGGATACTTCCCACAAATTTGGAAGAAAGCTCATATTAAAATGCTGCCGAAACAGGGTAAAGACCACACTGTTGCAAAAAACTACCGCCCAATCTCGCTGACTTCTGCAGTAGGCAAGCTCCTGGAGAGAATCGTAGCAGGACGCATACTTTTTTGGTGCGAGAGCAAGAATCTGCTCCCCATTGCACAGTCAGGCTTCAGATCTGGAAGAGACTCCCAAGAGCAGTTCACCATCTTGACTCAAAGGATTATACAAGCAATGAACGGCGGACTCGCCACAGTAGCGGTATCTCTAGACATTGAGAAGGCTTTCGATTCTGTCTGGCACGCAGGTCTAGCCTACAGATGTTACCAGATGATTCCAGCTCCAGCCGCAAAGTGGGTTGCTCACTTCATGAAGAACCGGACCTTTGATGTCCTAGAAGATGGTCATCTATCTCGCCAAGTATCTATCACGCGCGGAGTCCCTCAAGGATCTCCCCTGTCTCCCCTGCTGTATACTATGTACACCAGCACAATGCCTCTGCCAGACAAACCTCTGTGCGGCAGTTCAATGTTCGCAGATGATGTGGCAGTGTGGTCATCAGCAAGTACACCAAATGCAGCATGTGAAGAACTCGAGCCGATATTGATTAACATGACCGACTGGGGGAAGAAATGGAAACTGAACTTCTCCATCGAGAAAACGCAAGCGATGTTCTTCACAAGAAGACATCGCTGGAATGACAATGATCTCCGCCCACTGACCTTCTCCGGAACGAGAATAGACTGGAGAAGACACATTGACTTTCTTGGCATTCGGCTTGACAGAGAACTCAGCCTTCGAGCACATGCAACTAAGACCGTGGAACGACTGGGCCCGAGAATGCTGGAGCTAAGCTCCCTTTGCAAAAGCTCACCACACATTCCAACCTGGATCGGATGCATGCTATATCGCACGCTCATTCGGAGCGCAATGTTGTACTGTCTCCCAGTTCTCCTCATCGGATGTGAGGCCGCCTGGGCAAAACTTGACCGCTTGGAGCGAAGATCTCTCCGGGGTCCCTCAGGTCAACTTGGAAGGGCCTCCCAATTGATTCAATTTACCGCCGAACTCGACAAAGACCGCTGAGAGAGGAAGCCAAGCATCAGGCTGGCACCTTCATTTTGAGACATGCCCGCACAAAGAATGCGCGTCTCATCTCTGCATTTGAGCCTGAAGTGAGACAAAGGCCCAGGCTCATACATGAGGAAGGCCCCCTAGAAAAATCTTACGCATGCCTCTCCTCCTCACAAAAGTTGGAGGTACAACAATACCTGCAGGAGCTAGGCCTCACACCAGAGAGCGATCAGCATGCAGGCCTACCGCCCCTAATAACCCCAGTTTTTCAAGGTGAAATGCCCTAAGTTTATATCACTAACATGTAACAGCCACGTGTGTTGAGACGCCGTCTGCTTCTGCCGTTTTCTTTCAGGTTCTCTTTCAGGCTCAAGCAGAGGACGAGCGACCTGATCGACGGACCCAGGACCAGGCGGAGGACTCACACCGAAGCGACCCAGAGACCGTGCTCCCGTGACTGACCCAATACAGTAGGTGCGTCCGGGCGAGGCTTGGTCTCGCTGGCGACACCAAGCTGTACGGGTTTTCCTTCATTGACTTTTTCACTGTAACTTCTCTGTAACTTCTCTTGTACATGTACCCTGCATTGTTTTGGCCTACGGGCTCTCAATGAAATAAAGTTATTCGTTGAAAGCACCTGTTCCCGTCCGATCACAGAAGTTAAGCAACGTCGGGCCAGGTTAGTACTTGGATGGGTGACCGCCTGGGAATACCTGGTGTTGCTAACATTTTTGTCTTTTCAGACCAAACTATCCTTCAGGATTTCAGTAGTATTTCCGAGAAGTAGTCCAACTTGTATATTTGGGTCAATTGCAAAACCTCATCGACCATCATTTACTTCCGTATAAGTGAAAACATTGACAGGCATTTGGAATCTCCGATTTAAATATGGTTCTTGAAAAATCATCGGAATCACTTGCATCGGGACATTATTATAATGTTGCACCTTCATTTAAATGACAGACCAATACAAAACACACTATCCACAGCGAATACAGCCAGCACCAACCTTAGCACGTTATCGCTTCTCGGCTCTTCGAGCTAAGATCAAAAGTGTAGTATCTGTTCTTTCTAGTTTAATCTCTAGAACGCAGTCCAACGGACTGCATGGAGATTATCCCGATTTTTGTTATCCGGAAGGGAGGTAGAGGCCTGCCTCGCCCCTTCCCCGGGTTGACCTCGTATTGCAGTACCGCGAGGAACAGCCCATTATTCAAATAAAAATAAAGTCTCCTTTCCAGCATCAATCAAAGACTATGTCTTTTTCAATTATTGCCATGTGAAAGACGTTTCCGATAACGAGTCAACTAGCTATGACGTAACATAGACATCTCACCGCGGACAATGATATGCGACTGAAGCTGTCAACTTCATTCCAACATCAATGAAAACAAATCCGTTGTCAATTATCAATCAGTGGTCGGAGGATGACGAGTCAGCATTCTATGACGCAACAGAGATATCCCACACACTCATGACAATCCATGATATGCGACAGAACGCATCCGTCTATTGTGTATTATCACCTGTTTTTATTCCAAACCACCGGGCAGTATAGCTGCTGGCACCGAAATATGACTATCTTGGAGAGACACAACGGCCGTACCCCTGCCGCCTCCTGGGTGGGGCGACGCACCAGCCAGCCACAAACACAAAACTGCTGCTGGCTGCTGTTGCAAGAATAGGAAAACGGCATCGATACACGTGTAACGTAGCTTCCATTTCCCTTCCTCCTTCTTTTCTTTATTTTAGAATAGGCCTTGCGGCCTGTCAAAGACTCGACGATCGCTTGGATCATTTGATGCTTACCATGCAATTATTGCAATAAACACCAAATTTTTGAGACCGTCAAATACGGCAAAGAAGCACGGGCGGACCTCTGCTATCCATTCGATTTTCGTCAACTTCTTCAAATTGGCGAATTAGCTTTTTAAACAAAGTTAAAGAATACAAAAGAGAAAACGACAACTGCTTTGAAAACATTTTATTGCGACATATCAAAATGATGAATTACGATTTTTTACATCATATTGATACCTTCATTTCGCTTCAATCTCCACATGATATGCTCAAGGTCAGTATTCACCTCTCACTACTAACAACGGTAGTAGCAAGAATAAATCTTTTAATTCAACCAGGAGCTGAAAATTAATGTCACTTTACAGTAGACAACACCATGAATATGGATGTCTGTCGTTAGCGACCATACCACGTTGAAAGCACCTGTTCCCGTCCGATCACAGAAGTTAAGCAACGTCGGGCCAGGTTAGTACTTGGATGGGTGACCGCCTGGGAATACCTGGTGTTGCTAACATTTTTGTCTTTTCAGACCAAACTATCCTTCAGGATTTCAGTAGTATTTCCGAGAAGTAGTCCAACTTGTATATTTGGGTCAATTGCAAAACCTCATCGACCATCATTTACTTCCGTATAAGTGAAAACATTGACAGGCATTTGGAATCTCCGATTTAAATATGGTTCTTGAAAAATCATCGGAATCACTTGCATCGGGACATTATTATAATGTTGCACCTTCATTTAAATGACAGACCAATACAAAACACACTATCCACAGCGAATACAGCCAGCACCAACCTTAGCACGTTATCGCTTCTCGGCTCTTCGAGCTAAGATCAAAAGTGTAGTATCTGTTCTTTCTAGTTTAATCTCTAGAACGCAGTCCAACGGACTGCATGGAGATTATCCCGATTTTTGTTATCCGGAAGGGAGGTAGAGGCCTGCCTCGCCCCTTCCCCGGGTTGACCTCGTATTGCAGTACCGCGAGGAACAGCCCATTATTCAAATAAAAATAAAGTCTCCTTTCCAGCATCAATCAAAGACTATGTCTTTTTCAATTATTGCCATGTGAAAGACGTTTCCGATAACGAGTCAACTAGCTATGACGTAACATAGACATCTCACCGCGGACAATGATATGCGACTGAAGCTGTCAACTTCATTCCAACATCAATGAAAACAAATCCGTTGTCAATTATCAATCAGTGGTCGGAGGATGACGAGTCAGCATTCTATGACGCAACAGAGATATCCCACACACTCATGACAATCCATGATATGCGACAGAACGCATCCGTCTATTGTGTATTATCACCTGTTTTTATTCCAAACCACCGGGCAGTATAGCTGCTGGCACCGAAATATGACTATCTTGGAGAGACACAACGGCCGTACCCCTGCCGCCTCCTGGGTGGGGCGACGCACCAGCCAGCCACAAACACAAAACTGCTGCTGGCTGCTGTTGCAAGAATAGGAAAACGGCATCGATACACGTGTAACGTAGCTTCCATTTCCCTTCCTCCTTCTTTTCTTTATTTTAGAATAGGCCTTGCGGCCTGTCAAAGACTCGACGATCGCTTGGATCATTTGATGCTTACCATGCAATTATTGCAATAAACACCAAATTTTTGAGACCGTCAAATACGGCAAAGAAGCACGGGCGGACCTCTGCTATCCATTCGATTTTCGTCAACTTCTTCAAATTGGCGAATTAGCTTTTTAAACAAAGTTAAAGAATACAAAAGAGAAAACGACAACTGCTTTGAAAACATTTTATTGCGACATATCAAAATGATGAATTACGATTTTTTACATCATATTGATACCTTCATTTCGCTTCAATCTCCACATGATATGCTCAAGGTCAGTATTCACCTCTCACTACTAACAACGGTAGTAGCAAGAATAAATCTTTTAATTCAACCAGGAGCTGAAAATTAATGTCACTTTACAGTAGACAACACCATGAATATGGATGTCTGTCGTTAGCGACCATACCACGTTGAAAGCACCTGTTCCCGTCCGATCACAGAAGTTAAGCAACGTCGGGCCAGGTTAGTACTTGGATGGGTGACCGCCTGGGAATACCTGGTGTTGCTAACATTTTTGTCTTTTCAGACCAAACTATCCTTCAGGATTTCAGTAGTATTTCCGAGAAGTAGTCCAACTTGTATATTTGGGTCAATTGCAAAACCTCATCGACCATCATTTACTTCCGTATAAGTGAAAACATTGACAGGCATTTGGAATCTCCGATTTAAATATGGTTCTTGAAAAATCATCGGAATCACTTGCATCGGGACATTATTATAATGTTGCACCTTCATTTAAATGACAGACCAATACAAAACACACTATCCACAGCGAATACAGCCAGCACCAACCTTAGCACGTTATCGCTTCTCGGCTCTTCGAGCTAAGATCAAAAGTGTAGTATCTGTTCTTTCTAGTTTAATCTCTAGAACGCAGTCCAACGGACTGCATGGAGATTATCCCGATTTTTGTTATCCGGAAGGGAGGTAGAGGCCTGCCTCGCCCCTTCCCCGGGTTGACCTCGTATTGCAGTACCGCGAGGAACAGCCCATTATTCAAATAAAAATAAAGTCTCCTTTCCAGCATCAATCAAAGACTATGTCTTTTTCAATTATTGCCATGTGAAAGACGTTTCCGATAACGAGTCAACTAGCTATGACGTAACATAGACATCTCACCGCGGACAATGATATGCGACTGAAGCTGTCAACTTCATTCCAACATCAATGAAAACAAATCCGTTGTCAATTATCAATCAGTGGTCGGAGGATGACGAGTCAGCATTCTATGACGCAACAGAGATATCCCACACACTCATGACAATCCATGATATGCGACAGAACGCATCCGTCTATTGTGTATTATCACCTGTTTTTATTCCAAACCACCGGGCAGTATAGCTGCTGGCACCGAAATATGACTATCTTGGAGAGACACAACGGCCGTACCCCTGCCGCCTCCTGGGTGGGGCGACGCACCAGCCAGCCACAAACACAAAACTGCTGCTGGCTGCTGTTGCAAGAATAGGAAAACGGCATCGATACACGTGTAACGTAGCTTCCATTTCCCTTCCTCCTTCTTTTCTTTATTTTAGAATAGGCCTTGCGGCCCTGTCAAAGACTCGACGATCGCTTGGATCATTTGATGCTTACCATGCAATTATTGCAATAAACACAAATTTTTTGAGACCGTCAAATACGGCAAAGAAGCACGGGCGGACCTCTGCTATCCATTCGATTTTCGTCAACTTCTTCAAATTGGCGAATTAGCTTTTTAAACAAAGTTAAAGAATACAAAAGAGAAAACGACAACTGCTTTGAAAACATTTTATTGCGACATATCAAAATGATGAATTACGATTTTTTACATCATATTGATACCTTCATTTCGCTTCAATCTCCACATGATATGCTCAAGGTCAGTATTCACCTCTCACTACTAACAACGGTAGTAGCAAGAATAAATCTTTTAATTCAACCAGGAGCTGAAAATTAATGTCACTTTACAGTAGACAACACCATGAATATGGATGTCTGTCGTTAGCGACCATACCACGTTGAAAGCACCTGTTCCCGTCCGATCACAGAAGTTAAGCAACGTCGGGCCAGGTTAGTACTTGGATGGGTGACCGCCTGGGAATACCTGGTGTTGCTAACATTTTTGTCTTTTCAGACCAAACTATCCTTCAGGATTTCAGTAGTATTTCCGAGAAGTAGTCCAACTTGTATATTTGGGTCAATTGCAAAACCTCATCGACCATCATTTACTTCCGTATAAGTGAAAACATTGACAGGCATTTGGAATCTCCGATTTAAATATGGTTCTTGAAAAATCATCGGAATCACTTGCATCGGGACATTATTATAATGTTGCACCTTCATTTAAATGACAGACCAATACAAAACACACTATCCACAGCGAATACAGCCAGCACCAACCTTAGCACGTTATCGCTTCTCGGCTCTTCGAGCTAAGATCAAAAGTGTAGTATCTGTTCTTTCTAGTTTAATCTCTAGAACGCAGTCCAACGGACTGCATGGAGATTATCCCGATTTTTGTTATCCGGAAGGGAGGTAGAGGCCTGCCTCGCCCCTTCCCCGGGTTGACCTCGTATTGCAGTACCGCGAGGAACAGCCCATTATTCAAATAAAAATAAAGTCTCCTTTCCAGCATCAATCAAAGACTATGTCTTTTTCAATTATTGCCATGTGAAAGACGTTTCCGATAACGAGTCAACTAGCTATGACGTAACATAGACATCTCACCGCGGACAATGATATGCGACTGAAGCTGTCAACTTCATTCCAACATCAATGAAAACAAATCCGTTGTCAATTATCAATCAGTGGTCGGAGGATGACGAGTCAGCATTCTATGACGCAACAGAGATATCCCACACACTCATGACAATCCATGATATGCGACAGAACGCATCCGTCTATTGTGTATTATCACCTGTTTTTATTCCAAACCACCGGGCAGTATAGCTGCTGGCACCGAAATATGACTATCTTGGAGAGACACAACGGCCGTACCCCTGCCGCCTCCTGGGTGGGGCGACGCACCAGCCAGCCACAAACACAAAACTGCTGCTGGCTGCTGTTGCAAGAATAGGAAAACGGCATCGATACACGTGTAACGTAGCTTCCATTTCCCTTCCTCCTTCTTTTCTTTATTTTAGAATAGGCCTTGCGGCCTGTCAAAGACTCGACGATCGCTTGGATCATTTGATGCTTACCATGCAATTATTGCAATAAACACCAAATTTTTGAGACCGTCAAATACGGCAAAGAAGCACGGGCGGACCTCTGCTATCCATTCGATTTTCGTCAACTTCTTCAAATTGGCGAATTAGCTTTTTAAACAAAGTTAAAGAATACAAAAGAGAAAACGACAACTGCTTTTGAAAAAATTTTATTGCGACATATCAAAATGATGAATTACGATTTTTTACATCATATTGATACCTTCATTTCGCTTCAATCTCCACATGATATGCTCAAGGTCAGTATTCACCTCTCACTACTAACAACGGTAGTAGCAAGAATAAATCTTTTAATTCAACCAGGAGCTGAAAATTAATGTCACTTTACAGTAGACAACACCATGATATGGATGTCTGTCGTTAGCGACCATACCACGTTGAAAGCTGTTGTCGAGTGAAGACGTAAAAAATCTCTTCCGCTCCGGTCTGTGTTCAAAGTGTCTTGTAGTTTTTGCGCCATATCTTCGGTAAGGTAGGTGTCGTTTGCAATCACATCTCACACCGTTGGATTCAGCTCAATTAGTGGAACAAATACCAGTGTCGTGAGTATGTGTTTTCACCTTATTATCTACTTTCCGACCTATATGTGGCCTGATTTATTACAATTGCTCAGCCTCATTTTTTCTCAGTCTAGCTGTGATTGTGCCGTCTGTATTATCTTCCCTGCTATTGTCTGCTGATCGGTCACCGTCCGCTCCCTAGTTGTAACTGGCGGCGTGTTATGCAGGCTGGTGAACTGTGTGTGAGATTCTCGAGTGGGTTTCCAGTGTGTTGTTGTGGTTTGCGCTGTAGTGCCTGCCATTGCCATTTCGAATAACCCTTATTGTCCTTCTTCAGTCCTCAGTTACTTACAGCTTCGATGATTATCAGGCTTTCCCTACCGCATCTAGTGGAAATTTGCAAATCTGCTATTTATACATACAGCTGTCTCTCTCCCTCTAAGCTCTTCCAGGCTTACTCGAGGCGCCTTAAGCGGCCTAACCCCCTCCCTCTCTGTTATCCCATCCCCCAATCTTAACCCTCCCTTTATGTCTAATCACAATAACACAATCTCCGTTTCCGAAATAATCTGAGGCACACCCGTTCCGCATGATGACTCTTCTGTGTGGACGTGGCTTCTTCCGCATCAGGCAAACGCGCCCCCGATCTGTCAAGTCCCGATCTGCGCTTGTCTCCACCACGCAAAACGTTTTGACCCCGCTCAATCCCATCATACCAACCAGGCGACTTATTAAGTAAGTGATGAAACAGGTTCATCCGAGTTTACCGACCTCATCCCCCCTTTCCCCGTCTGAAATGTTTGAATCCCCTCCGGCTGACCCCCTTTGCTTTCTCTCGACCAGCAGTGAGAAAACAGTACCGGTCTGGGAAGACAGTCCCCGGACTCTTTCAAAGGCCATCCCCTCTGGAATCATTCGCACTTCGCCCTCCATTGACTGTGGACGTCGATCCTATAATACGCGGTTTAAATGCCTGTTCTAACAACTAAGATTGAATCCTCCGGCTCATCCCCGCTGTTATCACAGACCCATCCGTAATAATTACCACCCGACTGATTGCCTGGTCTTCCTCTCACGATGGGAATAACTCCAGTCCACCCATAATGATAAAACAAAACCCGACAGGCCCCACACAAGCTCCCCCTTCTCGACAATCTAGGTTTCCTGCGTGATAGACGTGAAAATCTTTGTGAAGGGGTTCGCCGTTTTGTAGACACTCATAAAATCATTATTCCGTGACTTCCTACCCCCCAGGAGTAAAATTATCTTACTACCTAAATAAACCCTGTCAAAGACGGCTTCCGCGTGATCACCTCTGATCCTTCCTTTAGAGCCTCCTTTTTGGCGGCCTCCATCCATTTTGACGGCTCAGCGCCTGTCTCTAGAAGCGCCACAACGAAACCAAACGAGGTTGATGTCTCCCTAAAGGGAATCAACACATCACTTACTTGCGACGAAAATGACGGTCCTCTGTGATCTTCAAGACCGTTTCGGCCCTACCATCCTGAAGATTCGTCGCTTACACGCATGAGGGGTCGCACTGAGGGTGTCCTCGACCGTGTGTGTGCAATTGGGGTGGGGCAGGGTTGGCAAACCAAGGGGCCCTCTCCCAATTATGATCGTAACCACTGATGCTCTCACTGCTCCCAAACTCGCAGACTCATCACTCTACCTTTTCGATTTATTCCACATTCGAGGAGTCCCCCGAAAAATCGAAATGACATTCCTCAATGCCCACGCTGCTTCACTTGGGGCCACCCCGCTCCCAAATGCCGAAGCGGCCAGCGCTGCTTCCGCTGCGGCAGCACCGCTCATAATCGTATCTGCGTGTACCTCTACCTTAGAGCAAAATGGCTTTCTCCTAGTTTTTTTATTTTATCCTATTCATTTTTTTTTTTCTTTTCTGTTGTTTTAGGATTTTTGTTTTTTTTTTTTGGTATTTACTTTCTTTATTTTTCATTGTGGGGGGGACCACGCAGTCTCTTACCGCGGCTGCCCTAAACATCTTTCGGTCAGAAACAGCATCCTAGGCGCTCTTCGCCCTCCCGGCCTTTCCCTCCGACTTCGCAGTCTACTGCAGGTATCTCCATCGAAAAATTGACATTCGCTGCGGCTGCGCGCCCCGACCCGCCTGCTTCTGCCACTAATGACTCTGAATGGCAGGTTGTTCGTGGCCGTCGCCGTGGCCAGACCTCTCATCCGTTTCACTGGGGATCAGCCTAATCCGATCGTTACCTCCACGGTCTCCGCGTCGGCTCTATATTCCACCAAGCAGAACATATTAATTGCCAATGACGACCCCCGCTTCTCGGGACCCTTCTCCGTATCTCCCATGAAGACACACATATTGACCGCCCCACTGCTGTTGCACACACCAACCCCTTGCCCCCCGTCGAAGCCATACGTCTCCGCTTGAATGAACTCGACGCTGAGAGGGAACACATTATGACCTTGAAGCAGTCGGGAATTTCCACTACGTCCCTCAACCGTCGGCTCCGCAAATCTCCAAACGCACCCGGATCATTGACGAGCAAACTAAACACAATGCCCCGGGTTCCGTATTGATCCCTCCAACCCACACGCCCACAGCGATACTATTTGCAACACCCACCTCAACACATCGAACGCACCCAAATCGATACCACCTTCGCTCCTGAAGCATCTGTCTCCCAATCCTCCATGAGCAATTCTAAATACTCATCGCTCCTGACCTCTGATTCATCAAGACCTCCCCTTTTGACCATCAACCGCGATACCGGCGCTACGCATCTTAGCTCATTGCCCCCGATGCCAGCCAAGACCAGTTCACTCCGCTCTCTCCAGCTCCAGTTATCCATTTGCTCCACTATCAGTGCAGTAGGTCAGTCACAGCCTACAGGAGCTTGTGAACTCGGCTCGTTGCGCCGGTCGCACCTTGATGCAACCCTTAACCGTTTCTAATACAGCCAAGGAACAACTTCCTACCCTAATTCTTGACACCCGAGCCACCCCGACACCTTCAGACCATTGCCGCTAAATGTGCTAACCCCACTGAAGCCCTTGAGGCTATCAATGCCGTGATTAATACTCTGCTTACAATGGCGGAAATAATCTCTTCGCGTCATGTTTAATATATTTCACTGCAATATCAATGGGATCCGTGCCCATCTCTCGGAAGCTCAGGCCGCCTCTCACGAGTTTTCGGTTATCTGCTTCCAAGAGACCCGTCTCCGCGCTGCTGTGAGCCCTCTTTTTGTTTTTGTTTTTTTTTTTTGTTTTTTTTTTTTTCCTGTTTTTGGTTTTTGTTTTTTTTGTAGTTTTTTTTTTGTTTTTTTTTTTTTTTTCTTATTGGTTGTTTTTTTTTTTTTTTTGTTTTTTGAGATTGTTTTTTTTGGCGTCTGAACTTCCCTGATCACACACCCTACTCCATCCCCCATGACATCGAAGGCTGCGGTATCGCCATGCTCATTAAAAACACACCCTTAAACACCGTCTTGTGCGCTCCTACACTGACAACCGGCATCCGGCTCCTCACTGTTGAGATACAGGACTCCCATGGTCCCTCACAGTTTCATCTCTCTATGTTCCACCTGCTGTTCTCCGACTCCCTCTACAGACTCACCTCCTGACATCCGCCCTCTCCCACCGTCACTCGATTTTGCTCGGGGATCTCAATGCACGCCACATCGAACTTGGTTGCCGAACAACCAATACCCATTGGCGACGCTTTGCTAAGACTGTTGGACACTCACAGCCGGCGGGGTATTTTGGGCGATTCTAAATAACACCCGAAACCCCCACCTTCCTCCACACGCTTATTCCTTCGTCGACTGTATTGACTGGGCCGTTTCATCCCCCCCCCTAGTCTCGTCGGGTCGGTACAGCTGCACAGTGGGGGGGTGGGCCGACAGCGTGGGTTCTGACCACCTCCCACTCCTTCTGCAACCCCTTTCCCTCCCGTCCCGTTTTGGCCTACCTTCTATAACAACCCTTCCACGTTGTGGATAGGCAGCGTTGGCGCACAAGCCACATCTCTGATTGGTCTTCCTTCTCCTCCTCGGTAATCATCATTTTCCTCCTCCCTCGGTGACCCTTCTCTTCTTACGCTGTCGACCCCTGACTCCCATACCAAGATGATTGTGATCACCCTTTTCGAACAAAGTATCCACTAAACGCTGCGCCAAGACACCCTTAAACCCACCTATTCCATCCCCATACTAACCAAGGAGAGGCCTTCCGCTCAATCTCATGCCATTGGTGGGGTCCGTTGCCCTCATTTTCCGCGAAACGCCGCCGTGACACATGAGGCCGCCGTACGGTTGTACATTACACCTTACTTCACTTTCCCGTGACCTGTTCCTCGTCGACACTTCTCTCTTGTCCCAAACAAAAATAAACCACACCAACATTAACTGTGAAGTCCAAGGCAAGCGCTTGGCACCGACCATTATACACTTCCCTTTCTTCCAGAATCTCGCATTTCAACAACCCTGACGCGCGTATGGCTTCCACATGCTAACCAGATCATTTCTGGCCCGAGGTACGGGGACGGCTGGTTCAATTCATACATTCCCATTCCATTGCCTCCCTTTGAAATAAAGACCCCACTAAAAAGTGGAAACCTCTTCACTCACCTACCCTTCATTGTAACGTGCCAAAACATTTGACTCAATCATATAAGTCTGCACACCTGATCAAATGTTCCTATCATAAATTATCGCTTCTTACCCCGCTGATCATTCGATGAACACTTTCCGTCCTCTCCCTGTATCATGTGGCATTTGAAAGTGATGATTCTGTTACGGGTCTTGGTTGTATGAAGGGGCATATTATGGGGGACCCTTCTAGTGGGGGGAACTAGCGTTTGGAGTTCGATCATTAACTCCGATATCTGGCGGCTCTAATAAACGGTTCACACGGGTGAAGCTGTACCAATAACCGTCCACTTAAGTCCCTTGGGTCGTGCCGAGCCATCGATGATTCAGGATGTTAATGGTAAGTTACCTCATCCGATCTCCTCTGTGAAATCCCTCAACTCCCCCCCTCCACGGTGATAGCCCCACCGATTTGTTTTTTTATAAACATTTTTTTGTCTAACCTTCATTCCTTTACAAGTTGTTTACCGCGCTCCCTACAACTCGGCACTATTTTCCACTCAACGATTTCCGACAAAGTCAGGCGTATAAAACTAAAAATCGCATCCCCTCATAACCGCAACCGCGGATCCTACCCCTCCGTTTTCCCGCCAAAAACTTATCGTTCCATCCTACTTACCCTTCACCAGCTCTTTTAGTGGGGAAAAATTCTTGGGAGGCGGCATCATATGCATGGGTCGCCTCCTCTCTTGGTGTGCAAAAGACAAACCACCCCCCTACATCTCCTATCCCATCGCACAATTCCGGCTTCCGCTCCCTCCTGCGACCTCTCAAGAACAGGTCACCGCTCCTTACTTCAACCGCATCTATCAAGCCATTGAACGGAGGTTTGGCCACCCGTTGTCGTCTCTCACTGGATATTGACCTAAGCGCATTCGACTCTGTTTGGCACCCCAAACAAACGGGCCTTATTTACCGCTGTTACCAATTCCCTTCCTGAGCTCCCCTTCCACCCTCAAACTGGAATCACCCGCCTTCACTCCAAGGTTCGATCTCATGGCAAGTCCCTTGTAGACTGGTCACCTTTCCACCTCCCTTCCCATTCACCTTGGGCGTCCCCTCGGGGCTTTGTGCCTCCAGCCTTTCTCCGCATTCTTATTCCTGTACATGCCTCCCTTCCCCCTCCCTTGATCTACCCTTTTGCGATGGGGGTCAGACTGTGTTTGCGGTATGATGTCGCGGTGTGTGGGCTCAGCCCCTGAGGTCCCAGTGCAAGGTTGCTCCTCCTTGGCCCGATCCTAAACTGCCATGCTGTGTAGATGTGATGATATAGCAATAAATGGCGCCCTGCGTTTTTCCTCCAACATGACTCAGGCAACATTTTTTAACCGCCAGTCACCGCCTGGACAGGCGGATTGCTTTGTCGCCTGTCCTCTTCACTTCATGGATGTTGGTGGTTGTCCCCCCTGTGCCCTAATCTCGATTCCTCGGCGTACCGGCTTGATGGGAGCTTGGACTGCGCCACATGCTAATAAGTGTACTAGCAGCCAGACTAATCCCCACGCATCCATTGAATTCACTATCTATGTTGCATTGTCATCCCCCGTATTCCCTATTGGATCTGGTTTTCCTCTTTTTCTCCTCTCTAATCCCGCAGCGCAACCCTCTACGCCATCCCGATCCTTTAGTCCTCGGAATGATAGAGATATATTGGACCGCCTCTGGAGTGTGACGGGCTGCGTGCGCCTCGTGGGATGCGGCGAAGCCCTTCGGGGCTCCGGAGCCGTTTCGCGGCGCGCTTGCGGCGGCTCTCTGCGCTCCACCTGGCGTTAGTTTCGAGGGCAGATGGCCTCCCTTATTCAGCCTCCATCACCCGTCAGAATGCAAAGACAGAAATGAATCAAACATCTGACGTTGCCTAGGCAGCTAGTCTCGTTAGGTGCAGCGGCTTTCTTAGCCTCTTTCATCCTTCGTCACACCCGTTCCGGTACTAGTGCCTCCTTCTATCTGATTTCGGTCCCATCAATGTGACCCAACGCCCCCGTATCATCACAACGCATGGTCCCCTCGAGAGGGCCTACACCTGCCTTTCCAGCTCTGGACAACAGGAGGTAGCAAGACTTCTCTCGGAGATCGGTTTCCTGCCTTACAATGACCTCCCCGTCGGCCTGACTCCAGCAACTGTCCCACCCTTCCCTGGGACTACTCCTCGCCTCTGACTAAGAAATAGTGTGGAAGCGTCTACCTATGATAAGCAGCTTACCTGCTAAGACCATCTCCGTTGCAGCAACCGTTGTCTTTGGCTGTTTTGATTCCTTCGGTTCTTGCCACCATGACCTACAACAATTTCTGTTATCGAAACTGTGACCTACGTCTATCCCGAACCTAGCAACTCAACCTATGACTATTTCGTCTTTGCAACAGCAATCTACGAATATTTCGCCTCTTGCAACCGTGACATGCAACAACTTCTGCTCTTGCATCCGTAGTATGCGACTATTTCAGCCCTTGCTGAAATAATCCACGATTCTTTCGAATCTTGCAACCGTCACCTACGACAAGTTCGTTTCGTGCAAACACTGCCTTGGACTATTTCGGTTACTCTAACAGTCGCCTTCAACTACTCCGGTTCTTGCCGCCACAATCTACGAGAAGTCCGCTTCTTACAACCGTGACTTAGTCTATTTCGATCCCTGCATCCGATATCCGGACTCTCACCTTCCCCACATCAAGGACTGCATCTCATAGCCACATTCGTGCATAACCAATCTAGACATTGATCTCTATGCATTCGTTGCCACCAAGCTACATGCTTGGTTTCTGTAATTTGTTTAGACCTCAGGGTCAACAAATTGAATAAAGTTATACGTTGAAAGCACCTGTTCCCGTCCGATCACAGAAGTTAAGCAACGTCGGGCCAGGTTAGTACTTGGATGGGTGACCGCCTGGGAATACCTGGTGTTGCTAACATTTTTTGTCTTTTCAGACCAAACTATCCTTCAGGATTTCAGTAGTATTTCCGAGAAGTAGTCCAACTTGTATATTTGGGTCAATTGCAAAACCTCATCGACCATCATTTACTTCCGTATAAGTGAAAACATTGACAGGCATTTGGAATCTCCGATTTAAATATGGTTCTTGAAAAATCATCGGAATCACTTGCATCGGGACATTATTATAATGTTGCACCTTCATTTAAATGACAGACCAATACAAAACACACTATCCACAGCGAATACAGCCAGCACCAACCTTAGCACGTTATCGCTTCTCGGCTCTTCGAGCTAAGATCAAAAGTGTAGTATCTGTTCTTTCTAGTTTAATCTCTAGAACGCAGTCCAACGGACCTTGTCGAGTGCGGTCGTCTCTGATTGCTGCTCTTATCCGTTTTTCTCTGTGTTGTTATATTGGCATCGTAACTTCGCTCACAGACGTCGTTCGAACTTGCGGTCTGCATCATCGGATTCAGCGCGTCGAGAAGGTCAAGAAAAGTTAAGTATTAACTACTTTTTTCCTTGTCTTTTCGTGTTGCTGATACATTTTTAGTTGTTATCGTAAACTTTGACTGCTATTTAACTCCGCTGTGACTGCGGTTAGATTTTCCTTCCCTATTGAGCGCACGGGTGTCGATAGCCTGCTTGTTCCTGCTCTGTGCGTCGCTGTGTGCGTGCGTCTGCTGTGTGTGCAGTCTCGGGCTGTAGTGTGTTTGCGCTAGCGTGCTGCATACCCTATTGTCTCGTTTTCTGATTCGATTCATTCATTGAGTTAGCTGTCTGCTGTCTCTCAATAAAGGGCAACCAGTGCAGTGCTATTAACAGCTGATAAATAAAAACATCGAGTGCATTCTCAGACTGTTTACAGCTGATTGATAATTAATAAGATCAAGTAGATTATCCCTAGCTGTGTTTAATATTATCTGTCCGTCTGTATTGAGTATTGAGTAGTGAACATTGACTACTAATTGCCGACAACTGAATAATATCCCGTCTCATTTTTAAATTGAACTGATATCTTGCATCATTCTGTTACATCTGTATTGACTGATTTTGTCATTGATTGCTCTTTTGTTTTCTTCCGTTTGGTCCTTCATCTTGAGTAAGCAGTCCAATCCTGCCCTGTCTGTTTTCTTGTCTTCGCTTTAGTTCCTGCTCTTGTTAGCTTCTTCATCAGCTTTCTTTGCTAGTTCAGAGTTCCGGGTGCAGTTGATAGGTTTTTCTCGGCGACTTTCTTTCTGCGGTTAGAGAGATAAGTCAGTCTTCCCGGTCCCAGCCACTCTGCTTCCTACGTCTCTCCTTGAAGAGTTTGTCTGAATTTGGCACCTTCTTGACTTCCTTCTAGCCGCTGGTGGTAAATCAAACGTTTTTAAACCATCCGACCAGCGACTTCCAGTATTGTCGTGAAGTCTTCTTTGTTTGTGTCTTTTAGTAGGTCAAGCAACAACCGCCTAGATAAAGAGTCTGGTTCGAACACCACGCCTGGCCAATGCCAACAACAAATGCGGCTCAAGCGATACGTTTGTAAATATTTTAAACAGAGCCGCAAAGAACAAGCGTGCTCGATCCGCCAGCCCTGGGATCGCTCCTCACCCCCCCAGGAAGCAGATCAACCCAAGCAAATTGCCACGCCCAGTGATAATGGAGACGCCGATGCCGATCGAAATCGCCATGAGTTTTAATATGGAAGATGCTCAATCAGCCCAGTAGTGTACCGGTGGGTCGATCA
This sequence comes from Prostheceraeus crozeri, assembly GCA_907163375.1. Taxonomy (NCBI): domain Eukaryota; kingdom Metazoa; phylum Platyhelminthes; order Polycladida; family Euryleptidae; genus Prostheceraeus; species Prostheceraeus crozeri. The sequence goes on along the minus strand of CAJQUW010016447.1, from coordinate 6,025 downwards.
CGGACCACTCACAGAGTCCTGGACATGACCTGCCCCTGACAAGCCACCGATCAATCAGTGAATGCTTGGTTTCAGAGAACCACTGCTTCAGTCTAACAGTTTATCCTCCGCGATACCGGCAACAAATTGGCGGGAAATTCCCCAGCTGATCGCTGGTCAGAGAACTCTGCCCGCTCCAATTCACAACGTTCCGTCCCTTGGAAGGAGGTTTCCTGCTCTTCACCTGCACCAAGCCGAGCGTACTGACACCTGTTTTACGAAAAGTGGCAACCATTTTGAAGGCCTTGTGCTAGAGGCCAGCCGCACAGAAGCAGGCAAAAGAGCCTGTTGAAGTGACCTACGAGGAGTCAGCACAACAATATCATGCGAGGAGACCTAGCTTGACCTCAAAGAGCAGATAGGTCCCTTCTGGTCGTTTTCAGTTCGGCGACTCCACGGAACCTACTGAACACCAAACGAACCACCTCTGACATAACCCACTGAGGGTCAGATTTGAAAAGAGTCCGCCCACTACCAGTAGTAATAGCCACTTTGCCTGAGCCTCTTGTCCCGAAAATCAAGGACTACTGTCTGTTCGGAATTATCCAGCTGCAAATCGGTACTCCACAAGATCGAGCAGACATCCAGCAATGCCGCCGGTGCTTTCAATGGGGACATCTAGCTCAATCATGCAAGTCCTTGAGACGGTGCTTCCGATGTGGTAGCACAAGCCACACCAGAGAAAAATGCACGATTGAAGATCGCAACCGGCGATGCTTCGCTTGTAAGGGAGACCACGCCATCACCTACCGAGGCTGTCCAGCTCACCAGGCAGCGCAGGCCAAGGTCAGGTCCATAATGAAGCCTCGAGCAGCACCATCAGCTCCCCTTCCAATAGTGAGCTACTCACAGAGGGAAGCGCCCTCAATTCCACCTGCCAAAAACCAAGCCCAGCAATCGGCACCAGAGTCTGGCTGGACTGTGGTCACCAGGCACCGTCAGAGAGGCGAGCATCTTCCCGGGGCCACCGATTCAAATGTCGCACCCGAAGCAGGCACCACCGAAAATGAAGTGCCAAAGACCGTAAGCTCAGCCACCAGACCACGAACCTTGAACCTACTGTCTTCAGAAGGGATCCGTACTCGCCTACGCGAGCTGACCTCAGAGAGGGACCAGATCATGCATGTCAGGGAGTCTGGAATCCACAATGACCAGTTGAAGCGCCGCCTCCATAAGATCAACAAGAGAGGCCGTTCTTTGTCCGCAAGACTGAGGGTTATTGACCCGACATACCGTGAAGAGACTGCTCAATCAATCCTTCCAATTTCGGGCGAGGGAGAGATCACCATCGAGCAAACAATCCCTGTTCCGATTGTCAATGCCACGGACAATTCGCAATTCATACAAAACGATGAAATGCACAATTCAATTTCCAGGATGATCCTAGACACCCTGAAGCAATTGCAAGCCATAACCAGCTCCTGCACTGACCCTGCAAAAGCACTGGACGCAGTTAACGCCGTTATCAGTACTCTGCTGGCAATGTCAGAGGTAGTTTTTAAGAACCACAATGTTTAAGATCTGGCATTGTAACGTAAACGGGCTCCGAGCTCGGTTGACGGAAACAATCCAAGCTACCGATCAGTTCGATGTCATCTGCCTGCAAGAGACACGCATTCCGCACGCTCTGGACTCCCACTTCTGGCTCCTGAACTTCCCAAACTACAATGCATATTCGATCTCGACGACAATGAAGGTGTTGCATTCGTTCTGTCCGCCGAAAAACATTAGAAATGACTACTGCGAACGAAGTAAAAAAAAACACAGATTGAGATCAGTAAAACTCCTGCAACCAAACGGAGAGCACGTGGTAGATCATCAATATACGTCTCCCCCCAGCCTAATCGTCACGGTATACCAACTGGACATATCAATGCTGAATGAGGCCAATGAATAAAACAAAAGGCGATCCCTTGATCGGAGAACCTGAACGCGAAGGAACCTGGAACATTGGCTGGCCCGGAGCAACCAACTCCCATGGCACCATCCTCGCCAACATTATTGGACTAATGAAGAATGGGTTGTTTTGAACGAGTCCACAGATCGCGGAACTTTCGCACATTACAAGCTACCATACAAAGGACTGGTATTGGACTGGACAATAGCCACCCCAAGCCTCTCTGATCACTATACCTGCAGAGTGTGTGAATGATATTGGCCTCTGACCACGTGCCGCTCTCGTTTGACTCCACTCAGATTACCCGAACTCGAGACCATTTTGCCATTCCAATTTGCCGAATACTGTTGGCGCACCAGCCATGTTTAGAGATTGGACACCCTTACACTAACCAAAGCGTCCGAGCAACACAATTCGCAGCCATGTTGACGTAGAGGCCGATTTCGACTCCCCGAACAAATGAAGGAACCGAGCACCTAGCAATCAGTTGAGAGAGCTGTGCAAGACCGGCCCATGGAGAACGCTCCAACGCTCTGTCCCCTACAACCAGTCAAGGCCTCCGCCCGTTGCCTTGGTGGAATCAGGGCAATGATCTTGGAGAACGTCGACTTCTCCGTCGCCACTGAAGCTTGCCCTAGATCCCTGAATCTCGTCGGAGCTGAACAGGATCAAAAGACCAGGTCCAACCAGGCTCTAAAAGAACAACGAAGATTCCGTTCTAACAGACAAGAAATTGACAACCTGAGAGCTGGACCAACGGAATCCCGATTTTTGGCCAGAAGTTCGCCGATAGGTTCACAAGTGGATGCTCATTAATCCACCACCTAACTGACTCCCCAAAAACGACCTCCGATATCCCTTCCCGCAGATATTCGGGCAAGTTCTTCCGCCAATCACATGCTTCAATTCTTTCTGACCCAATCGCAACCAGTAGTGACAGCAGAATTCAGTGAACTGCAATTGAAATATGACACCCTGAAAAGCATTGTTGGGACCCGCGTGCGAAGCCGGTTTCGGAATACCTTGCCCCTATAACACTAGACATGTTGCCTCAACGAAAGCAAGCTCCCCCGTGGAAGAGCCCCTGCGCCGTGATGGCAATCAGTCCATGACATGCTAAAACTCTCTCCACCCCTACTGTTCCAGATATTGGCAAGGATCTTTCAGCATCACTGAATCTCGGATACGTCCACAAATTTGGAAGAAAGCCCTCATAGTAATATGCTGCCGAAACAGGGTAAAAGGACACAACTGTTCAAAAATCGAATACCGCCCTTTATCGCTACTTCTGCAGTTGGGCATGCTCCTAGAGATCGTAGCAGCCGCATACTTTTTTGGTGCCAGCAAAACTGCTCCCCTTTGCACAGTCAGGCTTCCAGATCTGTAGAGACTTCCCAAAGCATTTCACCATCTTGACTCCAAGGATTATACAAGCAATGAACTGCGGACTCGCCACATATCGGTAACCTCTAGACCATGACGCCTTGCCCGATTCTGTCTGCACGCAGGTCTAGCCTACATATGTTACCAGATGATTCCAGCGCCAGAGCCGCAAATGGGTTGCCACTTCTTCATGAAGAACCGACCTTTGATTCCTAGAAATGGTCATCTATCTCCCAAGTATCAATCACGCGCGGAGTACCCTCAAGGATCTCCCCGGTCTCCCCATCGTAACTATGTACACCAGCACAATGCCTCTGCCAGACAAAACCCTGTCGCATTCAATTTCGCAGATGATGTGGCAGTGTGGTTCACAGCAGTACACCAACTGCAGCATGTGAAAACCGAGAGCCGAGATTGATTAACATGACCGACTGGGGAAAGAAATGAAACTAACTTTCTCATCGAGAAAACGCAAGCGATGTTCTTTCACAAGAAGACATCGCTGAATGACAATGATCCTCCGCCCACTGACCTTCACCGGAACGAAAAAACCTGGAGAAGACACATTGACTTTCTTGCAGTTCGCTTGACAGATGAACCAGCCTTCAGCACATGCAAACTAAGACCGTGTAAAGCAACTGGCCCCGAGAAGATGGAGCTAAGCTCCCTTTGCAAAAGCTCACCACACATTCCAACCTGGATCACAGGATATGCTATACGCAACACTCATTCGACGCAAAGTTGTACTGTCCCCATTCGCCTCATCGATGTGAGGCCCCTGGGCAAAAACTGACACGCTTGAGCGAAGGATCTCTCCGGGGGTCCCTCAGGTCAACTTGGAAGGGCCTCCCAATTGATTCAATTTACCGCCGAACTCGACAAAGACCGCTGAGAGAGGAAGCCAAGCATCAGGCTGGCACCTTCATTTTGAGACATGCCCGCACAAAGAATGCGCGTCTCATCTCTGCATTTGAGCCTGAAGTGAGACAAAGGCCCAGGCTCATACATGAGGAAGGCCCCCTAGAAAAATCTTACGCATGCCTCTCCTCCTCACAAAAGTTGGAGGTACAACAATACCTGCAGGAGCTAGGCCTCACACCAGAGAGCGATCAGCATGCAGGCCTACCGCCCCTAATAACCCCAGTTTTTCAAGGTGAAATGCCCTAAGTTTATATCACTAACATGTAACAGCCACGTGTGTTGAGACGCCGTCTGCTTCTGCCGTTTTCTTTCAGGTTCTCTTTCAGGCTCAAGCAGAGGACGAGCGACCTGATCGACGGACCCAGGACCAGGCGGAGGACTCACACCGAAGCGACCCAGAGACCGTGCTCCCGTGACTGACCCAATACAGTAGGTGCGTCCGGGCGAGGCTTGGTCTCGCTGGCGACACCAAGCTGTACGGGTTTTCCTTCATTGACTTTTTCACTGTAACTTCTCTGTAACTTCTCTTGTACATGTACCCTGCATTGTTTTGGCCTACGGGCTCTCAATGAAATAAAGTTATTCGTTGAAAGCACCTGTTCCCGTCCGATCACAGAAGTTAAGCAACGTCGGGCCAGGTTAGTACTTGGATGGGTGACCGCCTGGGAATACCTGGTGTTGCTAACATTTTTGTCTTTTCAGACCAAACTATCCTTCAGGATTTCAGTAGTATTTCCGAGAAGTAGTCCAACTTGTATATTTGGGTCAATTGCAAAACCTCATCGACCATCATTTACTTCCGTATAAGTGAAAACATTGACAGGCATTTGGAATCTCCGATTTAAATATGGTTCTTGAAAAATCATCGGAATCACTTGCATCGGGACATTATTATAATGTTGCACCTTCATTTAAATGACAGACCAATACAAAACACACTATCCACAGCGAATACAGCCAGCACCAACCTTAGCACGTTATCGCTTCTCGGCTCTTCGAGCTAAGATCAAAAGTGTAGTATCTGTTCTTTCTAGTTTAATCTCTAGAACGCAGTCCAACGGACTGCATGGAGATTATCCCGATTTTTGTTATCCGGAAGGGAGGTAGAGGCCTGCCTCGCCCCTTCCCCGGGTTGACCTCGTATTGCAGTACCGCGAGGAACAGCCCATTATTCAAATAAAAATAAAGTCTCCTTTCCAGCATCAATCAAAGACTATGTCTTTTTCAATTATTGCCATGTGAAAGACGTTTCCGATAACGAGTCAACTAGCTATGACGTAACATAGACATCTCACCGCGGACAATGATATGCGACTGAAGCTGTCAACTTCATTCCAACATCAATGAAAACAAATCCGTTGTCAATTATCAATCAGTGGTCGGAGGATGACGAGTCAGCATTCTATGACGCAACAGAGATATCCCACACACTCATGACAATCCATGATATGCGACAGAACGCATCCGTCTATTGTGTATTATCACCTGTTTTTATTCCAAACCACCGGGCAGTATAGCTGCTGGCACCGAAATATGACTATCTTGGAGAGACACAACGGCCGTACCCCTGCCGCCTCCTGGGTGGGGCGACGCACCAGCCAGCCACAAACACAAAACTGCTGCTGGCTGCTGTTGCAAGAATAGGAAAACGGCATCGATACACGTGTAACGTAGCTTCCATTTCCCTTCCTCCTTCTTTTCTTTATTTTAGAATAGGCCTTGCGGCCTGTCAAAGACTCGACGATCGCTTGGATCATTTGATGCTTACCATGCAATTATTGCAAT
>CAJQUW010016446.1:0-115039 GCA_907163375.1 Prostheceraeus crozeri | reverse complement strand
AATTAAATCGGCCACTGCATTTAGAAGGTGAATGGGAGGTTGGCGTTTCTAGTATTTGCTATGATAGCAATATTCAGAATGTGAATGATTTGGAAGAAATGATATTGACTCCTCGCACCCATGATGGAATAACGATGAATAATGCATTTCAGTTCCCATACAATTTAACATCAGATGGAAAGTGGAACTATGAATGGATTCAGATAAAATCAGATTCTTATGAGCCATTTGGGAATGAGAAAATTATTAAGGCATTCAACAGTGGTAATACTTCCATCATGAAGAATAAAAATCAGAAAGCTTATGAGTTTACTATCTATCATTGGAGTGGGAGACAGTTCCTCCGCTTTCATTCTTTTACTAAAGGTCTTACGCTGAGGTTGGATAGTGAATTCTATCCACATCTTGGTTTTGGTCATGGACTACATCTAACGTCAATTGCTACTGCAAATGTTAAAAAAGTTTATTCAAATCGAATCAACAAATTTCATTATAGATTTAAAATATTTGATGAAGATGTTGTAGAATGCGAAGAACGCATCATTTTGAAAAAGCGTGGTGTTCAACCTTTATCACTTATTGAGTTAGTAAAACGATGGAATGAGACTGTGGGTAAGAAGTATGGAGAGAAAATTATGGCGGACAAAAATAAGTTGGTTATTCAGAAATATAATGACAAACTTACAGTTTATTTCTCTCCAACCTTGTGTCATTTTGTAAGACATTATACACCTATTATTGGAAGCGGTGTGGTGTATGCTTCTCATGAATATCACACTAAAGCTGATTCAGTTAATGATGAATGGTGGGTGGACATCTATGGCGATCGCATCAAGAAAATTTACCAGTCTTATGAAGAATCTAAAGTTGCTATCAATATAATGCCGCGTCTATATCATACAGTTGAAAGCTTCATTCATGTAGTAAATCCTTATATACAACAGAAGTTGAAGCATGTGATGAAAAGTAAATATGATGTAAAGACACACCACATTTCGTTTTCAATTGAAAATCAACGCGTTGTTCTGAGACTGGGTGATGACATTCAATGTCAATTGAGTAAACATTTGAAAAAACTCTTTGGTTTTTCAATGCTACAAACAGTGTTTGCTGCTGCGCATACGATTGGTATAGAAACACCAATGACACTTGATAAACATGAACAGCACCTTTACATTCAAAGTGATTTGATTCTACCTGTTTCTGTTGGTGAGAAAAAAGAATACATTTTACGCGATTTCATTCATGATAAAGACGCTTCATATGGAATAGTCGAGAAGATGTTTGAATCTATTTTCTATCATCCCGTCATCATACAAACTATACCCTCTATTGCTATCAAAATTACCAATGGTTTACAAGAGTGCATCCACGTGAAAGATACTAAATCCCTCATAACGTTAGTGTTTCGGAAAACAAAGTGAAGTCATTGTGATATGTTTATTGAAATAAAAATATGCGTATGAAAAAGTCTTTTCACAGATATAGGGGGAATGGGCTAACTGTAGGCATATATTCACAAGGAAGAAACGATCTCATGCGATACATAAAACAACCATGTATATCTACAAAAAGCAACATCAAAATACTGAGTTAAAGTTGATTATGTCAATACATCTCCTGAATGTGGTAGAGTGAGTTTTATTCTTTTGGGTGGAGGTATGTTTGTATCAGGATGTCCATGTGGAAGAGATGTGTTATGTCCTATCCAACACCTCTTATCCTCCCATGCTGAAAGTGCTCGTTTCTTGAACGTGTACGTTTTCACAGTATGAACTTGAGATTTTAAGATTGTCATATTGACAAACGTTATAGTTTTATTTTTATAGGCCTTCTTATAGGACCGATGTTTCATTTTATGAACAATGGATTTTGATATACCTTTAGCACGCTTAATACTATCTGCACATTCTTTTAGTTTCATGGAATACATTTTAGGACGGAGGAGAATCATTTCATCTATTTCCTTTCCTGCTGTTTCATCCTTAAAACAACCAAGTTTGGCTTTATTGTGTATGGAATAGAGTGGATGAGTGGGATTGTAGTTAGATGTGTCGAAATATTTTTCTAATGACTTGCCTACTTCATTAAAATTTAAATCTTTTTGAGTGGTAATTCCTAAAAAGAAACTATCTGTATCACCACCCAGCAAGCGAACCTCTTTTACGAGAGGGCATGGTTTTAATATTTTGTAGAAGAGTTGATACATTTCAAGCTTTGAGTAATCTAAAACGGCTTGCCCAATATAGATGGGTTTGCACAACTCAACTTCTGATTTAATCATTTTAACACCTACAAGATCCTCATCGATAATGTCTCTATCAATGAAAAGAGGTGATGAGGTCAATTTGTGATATTTTTGTTCATCAACGACTAGTTTGTAATTCATACGTTTTCTAACATCCTCCATGGTCTTTCCGAAAAGACTATTATTCTTATATTTATAAAAATCTTTTTCAAAATTATTTTGGGCTAGTGCACGTTTTTGACTGTTACTATCTATGTAGGGTTTGAGGAAGGCTTTCTGTCTAAATTTGATAATGCGGTGAACTGACTTCAGAAGCATGACCATTTCTAAATAGAATTTTAGTATGCAGAAGTGTACGAGATAATTGTTCTTATCATATTGGGTGAGTAAAAGTTTGCGGCATGGTTTGTACCTTGGCTGTCCACACTCTGTTAAGTTATTATGAAATTGTGACATGAATGGTGAAAACATATCTTCAGTCACTTCACCAGATTCAGGTGCGAGTGGGAAATCAGCAGTTTTATTTTTAATGCTATTTGGATAAATCAAATCCACTTCAAAATAATATCCCCAATCACCTTCATCTGGAATCTTCAGTATGTTTGAAGGGTTGGAGTAATACTCAAGCTCATCTTGTTTTAACCAACTAAACTCGGAATGAGGTAGTGGTTTAGACAGTGAACTGCCATATAAATTATTTTGGTCATAGTACTTTAGGTGGATATGATCATCACCTACTGTTTTAGATTTTATATGATGTTTATTTACAAATGTGAGACCACCGCGTATTCCGCGCTCAAATATATTATACATCTCGGGGTCTTGTAAGAGATGAATGGTCTCACCAGTCATTTTAAAGGCTGATTTAAAGGACATGGCTGGTAGACTGACAAAGTGGATAGGATCTAATTTGTCTTCTTCTAATGCCACTCGTCGAAATTCCTGAAAGACATCAGCCAGCAAAATGACATCTAATTCTAAGTAAGCGATCATATAATCGCCAAACGTTTTACAATTAAATTTTAACCATGCCTCTTGAGCATGTTCATAGTCCTCTACTGGACAATCTTCACCCGTCAAATCGTTTTTGAATTTGTCAATGGAAGGAAGGGTTGTTTCATTTAGTTTAGACATTGAGCTAAAATACGCATAGGGAAAGACTCCTTTGCGAGTGATCATGTCATCCGTTAAGTTTGGATAGTGTTTCTTCAAAGTTTGACTATGGGGAAGAAACTTGAGATTTCGAACGAGAGAAGCTAGTGACGCTGACATGAATTGAAATGAATCTAAAAATTTTATTTCGAAGAAGACTGTCTTATTTTCTTTAGTTTTATCTACTGGTACTTTTGCTGTCATTGCCATGAATTTTTCTCTCGTTTGTGCTATAACATTAAACTGCCACGATTTCATCTGGCTCAACCCTCGTTTTATGAGCATATGACTGTCATAGCCCTTAAAGTTATGAAAAATGACGGGTAGTACACGACGTCTCAACCTAAGTGAAAAGTTACATTTGGAGCAGAGTGCGTTTCTAAATTTACCAGTGATGTGATCATGATCACGCACTTTCTTAATTTTATCGTCATCAAACGTTTTATGACATTTAGGACAGGATGTGCAACTTTCAAATTTTTGTTTGTCTTCATCTGACATATGTAGTGACTTACGCTGCAATTGGGAATCATATGATTGTTGAAATTTAGCAGCTTTATCGAGAAATTCTAGAAATTTTGAAATGCAATCTTCACCTTGCCAAGTATGCATTTTGTTTTGTCTATTCCTAAAGTGGTCATGCCATACTTCATAGCAGGATATGGCTGCTGGCTTGTGGATGATATCATCAATGTAGCATTCTATGTCTGCGTAAATGACACGCAGGGGACTTAATTCGTCACCATTATCCCTATGTGAAAATATTTTATCTTTGGGCATGCGTTCCATTTGTAATTTACCTCGCTTGCACCATTCATAGTGAGTTTCAAATTTATCTTTACTCCAAAAGGAGCGGATGCAGCGGTCGCATACAAAATGTTCACCTCTTTTAGAGTGCCCCAAGTGAGTGTACAAGCGAGAGATTTTGGGAATACCACAGTAGTGCCATTCCTCGCTATCATCTTGTTTTACTAATAAGAGGTTGACTACACGTTCATAACAAGTTGAACGTGAATTATAGCGAGCACCCTTCAACCCCTTCTCCCACACGTGAACGACAATTTTAATCTTATTATGTTTTTCGAACGTTTCTACATCTTTGATTTTCATGTTGTTACTATCACAACCTTCAAAGTCTAGTTCATCCTCCCACTGTCTATAGCTATAGGTGCGATCTCGATGCGCGTTGATATCATTATAGTGAAGGATGGATAGGACTGCATATTTGAAACACTGTGATTTACAATCGACATTGATGACAGCTTTCTTATTATACAACGTTTTTGGTAGTCTAAATGTACCTCGAGCTGCATGACTTTCTAATAGTGAAATTTTGAATATGGCTGAGTCCACACCATCAAAAATGAGAGCGCTGTCGCGTTGATTGAATTTATCTAAATTTGATTTTGAACATTGAATGTGAAAATTTAGCCAAGACTCGCAGTCTACAACTTCGGTTGCGGAAGAGGAAGGAACATGAAACTGTATTCTCTCCGTCACTTGACCCGTTTGAAAATCTATCTTAATATATTTTAGTTTAAGGTAGATGAGCGCCTTCATTCTAAAATTGTCTAAATTGTTGAAGAGCGCTTCGATAATGTTAGAATTTTGAAGGAGCCACTCAGGAAAATCTACTATTTGAGTATTGGACTCCATGCAGTAGTCGCGTACTAAATTATTATGTGAAACATTAATGAGGGAGATGGTAGAGGTACCGTTGGTGTAGTGATCATTTGCATGCGTGTGTTGAAGTCTGTGCGAAGATCGCTGAAAGTGACTATCAAAAGAAAGAGGGCACAAATCGCAAGGAAAGGAGATGTCATCGTCAGAATCAACTTCACCTCCGGAGATTGACGCCGCTTTGCGTTGACACACACGTTGTTTGATGTGTCGAAGGAGACTGTGCTTCCTTGTAAACATATGTCCGCAGTCGGCACATTCCCACTCGTTGCCTTGTCGCGAGAGTCCTGAGCTGGAACTCACATCACCTGAAAGAGAAATCATTCTATCATCTCTGTTCAAGTCTCAGTGTATTGTTACAACCTACCTTGACTCAACGACTCTAAACTTTCCTCGAGAAAGGAGGGCGTTGGTGATGAAGTTGATGCCTGAAATTGAGGAAAATGCTATTAGCCACACGTTTGAGGGAGATGAGTGAAGAAATTTTCAACTTACCATTTCAATGAAATCAAGTTTAAGGTTGATACTTCAGTCAAATAATACGTCTCAAATTTGGAATTCACTAGAGAGCAGTTCACTTGTACACCTCAAATATAGAATTCGCTAGAGAACACTTCACTTATACGTCTCAAAGACAGAGTGAAATGATACGGATGTCACTTTGCATATATACTTTCATATTCATCATTCATTGGCTGTTCATTCTGATTGGCTGCTTGTTGATACTTCAGAATTAGAAAACATTTCAAAGTCATTATTCACAGTCAACATGACAAGTCCTCCAACAACACCAAATACCGCATTGGAGTTCTCCTCTCCATGTACATCAGCAAAGGTGCTCGTTACACCAAATGCACCAAGAAAGGCGAAGGTGGAGAAGACATACAATCTCGACAATATACGAAAGTTATCATTATCGGAGGAGGATGAAGAGGAGTTGCCCGACCTAACAGGCATACGGTGGAAATATTTACAATATGATGCCGAAGGGGTGATGGAGATGACCAGCAAGTCGCACTTGCATCAAATATGGGAGTGGTACACCCCTAACTCCCAACCGCGAACCGTGGCGGAGTGGGCGTACATTGAGAAAGTGAGGCTCGCAGTGGAAGAACGATTGAAACAAGTGAACTGTTTTTGTTATCTATGTGAAGCCAGACTCTGGGACGATATTGACGATGAAGACCTTTTGAAATACATGCCATAATAAATTTTTATTTCATATTATCTTTGCTTTCATACTGACTTACTTGAATGGGGCTTCAGTGGATGATTTAACCATGTATACTTTTTCATTTGGAAATAGTAGCACGCTTAGTCTAACTTGCAAATCTTATAACATTTCATATGGGTGATGAGGGTAGATGAAATAGTGTTAGATAAAATTAAGATAGCTTACACTTCTGATACAGGGATAGCAATCGACTGCGATCCATGTGTAAAGAGCTTGTTAGACTACGGAAGAGAGAAGTGTGTTATGTTGCGTGTGGCGCGTGAGTATCCTCCCTTTCATTCCATTCATCAATTCGTCTCATTGATAGAGACAGGTAGAACTCATGGTTCTCATAACGTATGCAATGGAAAGTTTTAGGCAACCTTCGACAGTTGGCTAAATGTCGCCCTGGCGCGAATGCTTACTACGTTGAGACAGAGGCAATCACTTGCAAACATGACGCAGAGAGGTTTAACAAGATTGACCATTGCCGAATGTCCCTTGCGGTATACATAGCTACGGGTTTCACCGCCGCCCTTTACAGGAACGCCCGTCGAAAGGAAGTATTACACCGAACTTCATTTGCGACGTTCAAGTTGACTGATAGCAGATTCAACTTAATGATAGTATTCGCCAGTCCGAAGACTGCCCAGGGCAAACCGCGAGGAGGTTCTATCATGTCTTGCCCCATGGTGGCCCTTAAGAGAGCCGATGGTTCGTTCTCGGGGTGGGTGGTAGGGACTCAGGCTTGCTGTTTCGACTGCGGCTCCGGCAACGGGGCGGGTGGTCGCTTCTCTTGGATGTCTGTAAAGAAAGAAGTAGTGAGTTATCATCTTACATATCAATTTAGTCATTTTTACTTACAGATCTTCTCGGACGCTTCCTCATAAAGGAAATTCGAGATCGGATCACGATGATCGAAGGTGAAGTGTAGACACTCCACCCCTTTCTTCACCCGAGAGTAGCATTTCTCCCCTCTTCCACGCTCGTACAAGAGAGGAGTTTGTGCTACTCTCCCCTTTCTAATAGGGATGTGCAGACGACTGGAACGCACCCTTCGATCGCGATCCACCAGCTGCGCCGAACGGTGCAGCTCGTGGTTCGTCTCGACAACCTTAGCCATCTGCACACGGAGTCTCTCCACTTCCTCCTTCAACCTTCGTATCTCCTTCTCCCTACTTTCCCTCTCTGCTAGCAAAGCCTCTTCTCTGGCTTTCCCCTCGAGAGTCTTGAGCCTCTCCTGCTCCAACTCGCCATCCCGCTCGCTTAATCTCTCCTTCACCTTCTTCATCTCTCCGGCCACGTTCTTTAGGTCCTCATACTTTGCCTTGTATGAGAAGGCCTCCTCCTTCAACTTCTCCGCCTCTTTCTTTAATCTATCCCGTTCGGCGATCACCGGCGGGCGCTTGACAAAATTGCGACATTGTGTTGCAATTCCACTTGCAGTTACGGCTGTAGGGGTCTCGCGATCGAGGTCGACGTCCTCGATAAGTTGCGACTGTAGCTCTCCCTCCTCCTCCTCCCCACTATCGCTGCTGGTCAGCGAACTCTCGCTACTAAGCGAGGATACAGCGGCAATCGCTTCAATGGCGGATTGTAGCTCAGTGGCCTCAGTGGTGAAAAGTGAACTCCGTTCTTGCTCGTTGGCAGATTGTAGCTCCAAAGAACGGAGCTCAGTGGCGAAGAGTGAACTCCGTTCTTCTTCGCCTACTTCGCCTGTTTGACACTCGCTGTGTTGTGAGTGCCAATCCTCCAGCCGCTCACTTAAGCGACTGACTTTGTGGGCTCCGCAATAGTAGCGAGCGACCCCTATCTGTTTCTTGTTAGTATAAGCGTGCTTCTTGAAGGCGTCAGCTCGGAATACCTTCCGGCATTGACACAGTTTGAAACTGGTCTTCATATTATTGTATTTCGGCATTTCTGAAGCGAAAAAACGGAAAACAATGATTTTACACTTAGTGAGGAATGATAGATTTGAGTATAGTGAGTGGCACTCGATCCCGTCGACAGCCCGAAGGCCTTGTACTGATCACTAGGGAAGTGAGAGATCTTCCCCGATACCCGCTATTTACAGCTGAAGACATCATTGTTACTGCCCCGAAGTGGTAACAGCAACGCCGAGTCAAAGGTAGTGAACAGTAGCTGGGATCTAACCCCTCAAAGCTGCCTTAGACTTAGTTAAATTTGAAATCTGATAGCAGATTTGAACTTAGCATACTTGAAAACCTTGAGGAAACATCCCAAGTTATTGCTTTGATCAGCTTGATAGCAAGCCGTAGAGTGCTTGATTCACCAGCGTTTTGCAATGGAGATGTTTAGAGGCCACCCATGACAAGATAGCTAAGACTCAACCGATTGGCGTTCAAAGTGCTACGTTGAGAGCTGTGTCAAATGCCCAACATGAGTTGCCCCAGCGGTTACGGTCTCAAATATGACACATTCCCTTGCCACACTTATCACTACGGCATCGTCCGCCGTCCCGAAGGAACACCCTGTCAGTGGAATATTACAGCAAAACTCTCCGTTTCTTGCTCGCTTTCAGTGAAAAGCCGCTTATACCATGAGACGACTGGCTCAGACATCATTAAAAATGCTTTCATCGACTTCAGCAGGGTCGAAAACCCCAGAAAACCTCCAAAACTAGCGAATTTAAATTTTTCAACTTTTTAGCACTACTTATGAAATTTTATAAGTAGTCCATCACTTAGGGCAGGTCAATAGCGACCGAACCTTTTTTGAATCAAGTCAAACGGACTTGTAGAAGCAAAGTTACAAGCCTTTAAAGTTTTGGAGTCTTTTATGGCCTGGAGACGAAGGCCATCTCCTGGCGAACCTCTAAGTCTGACGCCTTAGCTGATATCAGCAATGAAATTTTCTAAGTCGGTTTCTTACAGAAACTCGGGATTTGGAATGTCCGAAGCTATCATCGGAGCTCAGAGAGACGACTTACCGTTGGCAATCTCTCGTCTGAATGACAAGTCTCTGTCGGTTCCCAGCTTATATAGTGTGTGGCGATCAGCTGATGACGTAATACCCATCATCCAAACACTCAAAACCCGTCTATCTCCGGTCTAGTGCTCCGATTGAGCTGGAAATACACCATTTCCATGTAGAATTTGACGCTGAATCCGAATCTGGCCTCCGTTTTCCCATCCGATGCTTCGTTTTGGCTCCACAGTAGGCAGCCATCGCAAAAATTCTAACAGTCGTTTTTTCGAAAAATGTTGAAAATTTTTCTCTCCGATTGACTTCAAAATCTCCGATTGACTTGAAACTCACCATACAGATAGAGAATTTCACGCTGATTCCAAATCTGAAGTCCATTTCCAATCCGATGCTTCGTTTTGAAGCTATAGCCCAAAACGTCCCAAATTCTAACTCTGTCGTTTTTCGCCAATGTCCCAAAATCTTAAATGGCGTCTCACATCTAAACGAAGACAGATATGAACAAGCCGATTCTTTCAGTGAATTTGTCTCACTCTTAGCTTTCAAACGAGCTATGGCACGACTAAATCCGTCCACTAGAAGCCAAGATCGAAGCGAGCTGTCCAGAGGGGGGGGACGTCAGCGAAAATTTTTCTCTCCGATTGCGTTCAAATTCACCATACCGATGCAGAATTTTACGCTGAATCCGAATCTGGCCTCCGTTTTCTCATCCGATGGTTCGTTTTGGCGCTACACACCAAAAGGTCCCAAATTCTAACTCTATCGTTTTTCGAAAAATGTTGAAAATTTTTTCTCGCCGATTGCCTTGAAACTCACCATACAGATAAAGAATTTCACGCTGATTCCAAATCTGAAATCCGTTTTCCCATCCGAGCCTTCGTTTTGGTGCTACAGCCCAAAACGTCCCAAATTCTAACTCTGTCGTTTTTCGCCAATGTCCCAAAATCTTAAATGGCGTCTCACATCTAAACGAAGACAGATAGGAACAAGCCGATTCTTTCAGTGAATTTGTCTCACTCTTAGCTTTCAAACGAGCTATGGCACGACAAAATCCGTCCACTGGAAGCCAAAATCGAAGCAAGCTGTCCAGAGGGGGGGGGAGTCAGCGAAAATTTTTCTCTCCGATGGCGTTCAAATTCACCATACCGATGCAGAATTTCACGCTGAATCCGAATCTGGCCTCCGTTTTCTCATCCGATGCTTCGTTTGGGCGCTACACACCAAAACGTGCCAAATTTTAACTCTGCCAAAATTTTGAAGAAACATTTTTTCTCGCCGATTGACTTCAAATTCACCATACCGATGCGGAATTTTACGCTGATCACGAATCTAAAGTCCGTTTCACCATTCCACCACGCCAACCTAGACGGTCGCCCACGTCAACCTAGACGGTCGCCCACGTCAACCTAGGCGGTCGGCCACGTCAACCCATACGAGACCAACACATCCGAGTCTCACACTGTCGTTTTCGAGGGGGAGGGGGAGGGGGGGGGAGTCAGCGAACATGTTGTGAACGTGAACCAACCTGGCCGGCACACCACGACAGACCACAACCTCTGTCGTTCCAGAGGGGGGGAGGGGGAGGGGAGGGGGAGGGGGGGGGGACGTCAGCGATGGCGGCCATCTTGCGCGGTCCAGAAGTGGAGTTTTGCTTACTACTCTACAGCACTGTAATTTTACGCAGATATTCGGCGTATACACATAGGCCTACATCCGCTCACATTTAGGCGCACTCACATACTAACAAATATTATCAACTTGAGATGTTGAAGCAAACGTTTTACATTCCGGCATGCAATTTCACATATTCATACCTCTTGTTCTGCTGCATTTTTAGACTGATCAATTTGTGTAGGAGCATCTTCCAAGTAGCATCTGAATATGCTTAACAATCGAGTCCTTACTTCGACAGTCGGCTGTTTCCGGACAATGAAGATATGAAGCTAATCATTCAAAGTAAGTAGGCCTAAAACTTTCGGCGATCATTTGTTTTAATTTCTATTAGTTTCATTATGCATTTGATAATCTCCAATGAAATTTAGATTATGAGACACAGCCTATTTAGACATTAAAATTATTTATTATGATTTAGTGGCTTCTTTATGTCCCTTTGTAATCATTTGAAATACTCTCTTATTTTTAGATTTATTTGCTGTTCAAGCGTTCGGGACATGTGTCCCTTCTTCAGGGGTTAACAAAATCAAGTGAACAAGTAATCCTGAACAACAATCCTGAAGAGCAAATAAATCTATAAATAAGAGAATATTTCAAATGATTACAAAGGGACATAAAGAAGCCACAAAATCACAGTGAATAATTTTGATGTCAAAATATTAAAATATTTCAAATGATTCGCAACGTTTTATACGAAGGGGAATAAAAAAGATATAAAATCATAATGAAGAATTTGCTACCGAGTGAGGGTGAACTATATTACTCGTAAAATTCCAACTCTCCAGCTGTAAACGACTGTGTTGTAATTCTTGTTACAATTGCGTAATCGCAATCACAATTAATGTAATTAGTAATTGTAATCAATTACATTTCTGATGAGTAATTTATAATCGCAATCAATAACATTTTTAGCCATGTAATTGAGAGGTAATTGCGATTATTTTGCAGTCAGCACAGCTTAACATTCGTTCCTCAAGTTGCTTAAATTACGTGACTCTCCTCGTCAAAAAAATGCATTACTATGAGTTGATATGGTTCCACACATCCGGTTATTGATATGGAAAGGTGAAAGCAAAATTCTTCTTCGGATGTTGTATATTAAAAATAAATAAAATAAATCTCCTGACGTTTCGCCGTCTGGCTTGTTCACAGGAATCAACGTTAAAGAAATTGTCACATTCAGTGCAAGTAGAGTGAAATACAACTCATGTGGATGTTGTGACGTACATGTAGATGACACGCCCGTTTTTAATATACAAGACCCGAAGAATAATTTTGCTTTCACCTTTCCATGCATTACTATACTTAAATGTGTAGCCTACCGGGTGTGCAACTACCGGTACTTTTTTCAAAGAAATTTATGACGAAACACAATTCCAAAATCTAAATGAAGTGCCGGTCTTATGATATTCTTTCCCTCTTATCTTAATAGCTGAACTGAAAATGCAGATCAGAAAATTACTCCCATCGGAGAAAAGAGAAAAAAAAACAAAGTTGAAATCTTCAAGTCAATTTAAATCATAGCAGGTAATTGCAAGCATGGCAAAGTCTCCTAGAAGCCAGAAGTCTCGATATCCCAATCCTGTATCTTCAGTTTGAATCGTATAGTAGTAGAGTTGTAGGGCGAAAACACTTGGGTGAGAATAAAAAGGTGCTAATTTAATATCAATGCCTGCTTTTCCGGGGAGCAATTGTAATTAACCTAAGCAAATCTGCCTTGAAAAAGAGGTGGCGTGGAAACGCAGAGTTTAATGCTGACAATTATCTAAAGTAATTATGAATTAATTGAAATGTAATCGAAGAAAAACGGAGTATCGGTAATTTGTAACTGTAATCGATTACATTGATAGAGATGTAATTTGTAATTGCAATCAACTACATTTCATGAGTAATTGACACAAGTCTGCTGCGAATACAACATAATGAATCAGAACACATAAGTATAGAAGGTCGCAAGCAAGGTATAAAAAGTTTTTCCACTACAATTCCTGCTCATAGTATGCACGTTAATTAAATGTTAATCAGGCATTGACATTCTTCAGTAAATTTGTATACTTTCAATACAGAGATCATAGTATAGCATCATAGGGACTTACTGTACTTAACTGCATGCATGATTCGTATGAATAGTATGCTACAGACAGGGTTGGAACCGGCCGACCGATTTTAGTAACGCCGGCCGTTTAAACGATAACAACCAATCTATAACCTGTATCACTACTTCACTATTTTCTGATTTCCGTTCTATTCAATAAAATTTTCTATGTCTATTTCTATTTCAGGCAGGGTATCTTTCCATTAGAAGTAAAAGAAAACCCACCAAACTTAGCTTCGAGACATTTTTTTACGCGGTCAGCAGCTGACGTATGTATAGTTGGTCGGCAAACACAACATTTTGATTACATTGTGCATTATATAACATTCAAGCTGATTTTGAATTACTGATATGGTTTTAATAGTTTGACTTGACAGTTAATGCCATGTTGTCTTGGGGAATGAAGCCATCTGATTGGATTACCCGGATTCTTCAAGCTGAGGACTTCTGTCATACCGTCGCCCGTCAATACCTCTGTTGGTAGAGAGTTGGCCTAGAATGAAGACGTGTAGCTATTATCCGTCTGTTGAACTGCATGCATCACCGATCAAAAGTTTTTCAGTTTTGTTAGCATGATAACAACAAAAACGCATGATAGAAAATGACCTGATTATCCGCGTCAGAAATTGCAGCTCTAGACTCAGTGTATTTCATTTAATCAGAGAGTATGTGTTTCTTTAATCATTTCTGACAAGAAGAGGAACAGAGTAGAACTCAACTGACGCGCAGATTCGTGGCAACTATAAGATGTACACATCTGTGAAATTTTCATTTTCGGCCTCATTCCCTGCAGAAACCTGTGCTGGCGGCCGGACTATAAGCCCTGTAAAATCAGATTCAGCGAAGATTGTCCCACCAAATAGTGTCTTTACAGTAATAAATTCATAAAAAAGATTTAGGACATCAATACGCATCTAAAATAGAGCACATTAGTTGACTGAAAAGATAAGAACTATAAACACTTGTATTTGTCTTCAAAATACACAAATACACACGTGTAACGGGAGATCACAAAAGGTTTTCATCTGAGTTTTTAATTCATGTGCATGTCTGTACAAGTGCGACGTCTACTTAATTGAAAATGAAATAGAACGTCAACTCACAAAAATATATACTGCTGAAAAAATGCAGTAGGATCGGAGAAAGACAATGCTAATGCGTTTATACAGATGGCATCTGATGAGTAGTCTATGAAAGATGTATAGAAATGCTGCAACGGTGATTTTCAGAACAAAAATGAGACACCACAGTATTATTAGCAGAATCAAAACCAAGTCATAAAGACAGTAGTGATATGGAATGCTTCATTTGATCATGCTTTCACAGGATATTGCTGCAGATGAATGCAGAAGAGGTGTCAAACAATAGAAACACTGTAAATGCTGATCAAATGTATCTGCAGTTCGTCTTCCGTCTAAATTTCTCTAAACAGTCCAATAATAAATGTGATTTCTGTTTAATTTCTGTACTTTGGTTTGAGAATTGAAGTCATTTGATGCTAATCAGCTGCTCCTGCTCTTCCTTCAGCTGTTACTGTACTGTGCAGGGATCAGTCTGAGATTGTCCATTGTGATGATGATGAAGAGAATCGCATAGAAATGAGAAAAATACTATCTGACGAGATGCACTTCACACGTTAAACTGCCCTCATGAATTCTCCGGCAGATAACCAATTGCAGACTGACATTGGCAAGGAGTGATCTCAAGTGCTAAACCAATACCTTTTCAACTATCACACACGGCTGGCATTTCCGAGTCGACAGGTTCTAAGCAAGTTGGGCAAGTAAAAGAGCGCATCAGCCAATCATCAATACATTCCTGGTGATAACTGTGTCTGCAATGAAGTCGACGAATCTCCTCTCCTTCCACATAATCTCCCATGCATATGACACATCTGAAACAGAAAATATACGAAATTAACTTACGTGCAATAGTGAAGGTCATGGTCATAGAAGGCATGCGTATTCCGATTATTCAACATGGAGAGACAATGCTTTCAACTTACATGTGAACAAAAACTTTTTGAAAAAGCAATATTTATTATACGTTAATCATATGGGAATCGGAACCCAGTGGCGGATCCAGAGCGGGATATCCGGATCCATCCCGTCCACCTGATAGCCTAATTGTATTTCAGTTCTCTTCATTCAATTAGACATGTAGTTATGGGATAACCTGGGATTGGGAATGTCTATGAGATCTATAGGTTGTTGAAGTTGTGATCCGCAATTCATTTTTCTTTCAAATGAAGACGGGGCAGGTGTGGAAATAATGAAATACCCTTGAAATTATCAATGAGCGTGTCCAGATTTCTCAATTGCTGTAATGATCGTTTATGCAGGGAATTGTTCATGTCATATTTTACGCTGATTGATGGCTATACCTCTCGGAAAGTGTACCTGGATCTGGTTTGAAGTGCTTGAAGTAATTAAGTGACCATCGACGTCGACTTCTATTGAGACATGAGAGATAACCGTAAAACACATTGTCAGGAACTATTCGAATTGATTGGTGGCATTGATACATGCTCACCCCGAAGCTTATGTTGATGTCGAAACAGTGACCGACCCCCTTATCATTGAAGAATAATTATCGAGGATCAACTTTCAATCAAGTATTTGTAAATGAACACTTTCTTATTTATACATGCACGTTTTGAAAACTCCAGTAAAATCATCATGCTACGGCAATTATACTTACTTTCTTGGCAATCATTTGAGGTTTTTACAGACGTTCTAGTTCTCGATAAACTATTTTAGTATTTACTAAGGTCTGTAAACATAGAACTAACTATTTAAGATAAAGAATTAACTATGTAAATTTTTTATGAAACGTACAAATATGTAGACATGCAAGCACTAGTATTTCTAAAGGTTTTTATTCATTGATTGCTGGAAAATTTAAATAATGAATGTAATGAATTGAACTTTTTATGAGCGAATACATCATGTGCATTCACCAGACTTGAGCGCACTCCGACTAAATGTTTTGCGACCCGTACTCCATTTTGGCGAACCCAAGTGCGCTCCGCGCTCCGGATCGCAAAGTCGGAGTGCACATACCCGCCTCTGGTATTCACAGATCCCTACCATCAAAAGTTTATAGATCCGCCACTGGGTGCTACATGTACGAATGCTCATGTACAAGCAAATGGAATAATCTCAATGGTGTATTGATGCAATGATTTGGAGAACTCATGAGATTTTGGTGTCAGGACATAGCTTGAAGGAATTAATGGACAGTTTGCTCTAAATAACTAAAGAATGACAAAATAATTGGAAAAGAACCGCTTCAGTTCACCGGTTCCCCTATGTGGTGGTAACTACATTTTGTATGATCGGCGACTTTGTTTAAATTCTTTACAATATCCACAATATCAAATCAAAACAAGGCAAGACAAGAACAAGACAAGAAACATATATTTAGAAAATGGGAATCGTAAGTAGAAATCACAAGTCGTTCAGATACAAGGCTATTGGATTTCATTTAAAAGTCGCAATACCGGTATTACCGTTACTGGTTATACCGGTATTTTCTATTATGCAGAAATGCTGAAAACCGGTGTTGCGATCCCCGAAAACCTGCTTATTTTCTGCCGTGTTTCTATTGTACAATATTGCTAAATAAATAATGCTACGGAAATCGAAAAGACGGAAAATATGCTACGGAAAATCGAACAATGAATAATTCAAGATCAACAAATTATTAAAAGCAAAAAGCCGTATAGATTTTGCACGATTACGATCTATCGCCACAGCGGTTTCAAATACCGTGGTATCCATCATTAGTGGCGATAATTCAATGAACGGACAGGATTATATAAAACTTTTGGGCATGAAATCAATGATGAACACATTTAAAAAAGTACATAGACAGTCGCAAGGCAAGAGCATAAATTAAAATCGACAAGATTGTCTGTCAGTCTTCATAGAAATCGAATGAGCCACGCATTAAAATTGACGGAGAAGCATCTGACAGCAAGCAAAGAAATAGAATTGGCTACCAACTAAACTAGATGTAAAAGTTCGTATGATGTTTGATTGCTCATGAGGTTTTGGCTGGATTTTATGATGAGTGATTCTGCCATTTTTCTATGCTTTGTTTTCGGTACTATTTCGAAGTTTTTCTCTTGGGTGGATGGATATGCATAGAAATTTCTGATGCAGGATTTCCTGTAATATGCTCTTGGATTCTTTGTTGTATTTGTCGTCGAGTTTCTCCGATGTAACGGTCAGGGCATATTTCACAATAGTATTCATAGAAAACTGTGGAGGACTCCTCCAACTTGATGGGATCTTTGTTGCGGATTAAGTTTTGACTTTTCCAAGTATTGAAGGCCACTGCAATTTTACTGTTTTTAAAATTTCATTGATTTTGTGAGTACCTTGTTTAATTTCAGCGGCTGAGCAAGCAGTATATGGTAATTTCCAAAAGTCTAATGATAGTATTCTAGCTGTCAACAACTCGGCTGAGAAATTAGTTGGTGCATTTGAAGAAAAATTACAAATTTTTGCAAGAGCAGTTTACGCTGATATTAAACAAATTGTCAACGATGAATCTACGGAGCTTTGTGTGATTCTAAACACTGTTTTTGTTGAACCTCTTCGTGTGTTGGATAATATATTTTTGTACATGGATGCTGTTTCACGACGTTCAAATGAGCTTCTCATCCCGTTGTCTCTTTTTATTCTATCTTCAGTAATGATCAGAATGCGAAGGAAGAAATGATGAAGGATATTGAAGATGAAAAACAGCGGAAGAAAGTTGGTTCGTTATTGAAAAAAGAGTAATATACTCGTTATACGGAAGCAGGTTTGGCACCAGGAATGCGGAGTCGGAGTCCCGGAGTCCTATCATTTTTGCTGGAGTCGGAGTCCGGCCTATACCTAGACCCGAATTATAATACAAACAAATTATTTATTCTCTGCATATAGCTGTCACTGTCATGAAGTCAACTTTCTCCGTCAAACAAAATTACAGAGGCAGCAGTGCATGCAAAGTCTGTAATAGTTGAGGGAATGAACCGTTATAGTGAAAAAAGGATTTTCTTTATACTCGGTGATTTAGTAGAGAAGACAAGCCTTCCTAGCCTCGATCACACCTACTCGCCAAAGGTCACATCGGAGACAAAAGTAAAATATTAGTCTGTTTTTGAGAACATTACCTCTTACCCTCACGTCAATCGTGTGTGATGGCTCCTCTAAAGTGCATATTAAAATCGAAAGTGTACTAATATTTTTTGGAGAAGGATGGGAGATTTTCCGACCTGGTAGTGACTGGAGAAAACCCGTGTGAAGCACACATCAAGAAGATGCAAGCAGCCGAGTCGCATGCATACAACTGAAAGCGACATTTTATAAACTTTCATCGAAAATGATTAATAATTGATACAGCAATGATCACTGAAAATAGGTTCAGGTAAGCTTATAATGATCAATTATAGGCTACCAGTTAATTTTTCAAAAAACTAGGCTTTATATACTTGCCACCCGGAGTCGGAGTCTTATCAAAATGACAGGACTCCGCATCCCTGTTTGGCGCGTAAAGAAGTATCGCGAAAGCATTGCCTTTGATCGAATGAACTTGCTCTTACAATTGAAGTTCTACAGCGACATCTACCATATTTTAGAAATTATTTGAAACTCTTCCAACATGAGGATCTGCGGATGGATCAATTGCATTCATCCATGTGGAGCTTGACATTGAACCTTCTACCGTTTTTTTTGCTGCACCAGAAGCTTTAAAAAAGACTCAACAAGACAAAGCTGCGTTACTTGATGTTCAACAGAACGAAGACAATCTCCTTCCCCTGAAATCCATGTTTGTTGGAACTACATGTACAGAGTATTTGAAGAAATGCATTGGAAGAGCAGCTGACTTTTTTGAAGTGTTTGATTTGCCTACCTTCAATCCACCAAGCATCCTCTAACAAAGCTCCCCCAGAAAACCAATTTGTAGCCGCTTTGTTGTGTTTATCTCCCAGTAAGCGTGGTATTCAACGGCCTAACTGAACCAATGAGATAAACGGTACCATGTTTAAATGCAGATCAATCAGCCGCTGCACTGCCAGAAATCCACGCCTGCATTTCGAGTACCGATAATCAAGTGGTGGAAATGAAGTCGGAGGAAAGATTGGACAGGTATTGGTAATGTGCAACAACTGACATGAATTGGTCAAATCATGGAACATAATAAAACGAGCGTTGACTTGCTTCCACGGACCTGATGTAGAAGGGGCATTCAATCGAATGGGACAGCTGATTGAGAGCGACCAAAGACGACTCCAAGTATCGAATGTGTCAGCTCAATTGAAAATGAAATGTGCTTTGAAAGCAAAACAGAAGCGGGGATTTTCGTGCTTCCATGGAACGAATGTCCGAAAAAGTCCATTCTACCCCAAACTTTTGCCAAATATGGTCAAATCGTGGAAATGCTACGTGCATCACAGGTAGAGTCTGAGCGCAGGCCTGTCGCTGGTCAATTCAAGCGCAGGAAACTCCGCGAAAGAAGAAAACTTGAAATGTTGCAGGGATCTGTGATATGGTCTGCTTTGATACGAAGAAAACTTTGGTTGTCCCGTGGTATTGACCAAAATGTGGATTCTGAAAATCCTTTCCATGTCCAAGTTGTCGGTGCAGTGGAACTGTCTCCTGAAGGCATATATAATCAGGGAGCAGACAAAAGTCCCCTTCAGAAGATCCTGTCGGAAAGAATCAACCCAAGAAGAAAATGAGACAAACAATATTATTTTCCCAGTGACCATAGAGTCAGTGACTATCAAATTATTGTCTGAAATTGAAATACACTAGTACGATATTTTGTATTGACTAACTTTTTTCCATACCTTCAAAATACATGTGGTCCACACTGTTTAAAAATAGCACTGTGGTGACACGTATCACAATATGTAGCCTATTATTACTGCTATTATGCAAGAAATAATTTGTACCGGTGTGCTATTTAGACGAAAGCCGTTTATGATATTAGTAAGCTTACTTTGGCCTACGTTGTTCTGCTTTTCAAAGTTGTGTTAAAATTAGCTACAGTTCATAAGGCGGATTACCATTTTGTGTTAAAATCATATTTGCAGTACCGATACTTCACCTTGTATGGTTATAACTTAGTTCGTTTATCTCAACGAAAAATTTAAAAATTGTCTGACCCCATTTTTCCTGCTACTCATTTTCCACCTTGGGTAAAATGGATATTTCTCATGCGTGACCAATCCAATGTCATGACCTGAAATATACATTCACAGCCTTAGTGTTACATCACAATGACCGCATTAATGACAATTTTGAATATACATGTAAAAACGTTTCAAGGCATCAATTTCATATTTAGTCATCAAAATTAAAAAAATAACGCAGAAATTGGATATTTGTAGATTAAAAACGCAATAATAATGCAGAAAAATAAAAATAACGCAGCTGCTTTAAAATAACGCATGAGTGGCAGCACTGCATATAGGCCAAAAGATCAACGATTGATTATGAGAAATTTTGATAATTAGAAAAAAATCTGTCGGTCGTCCCAGCCAAAACTAAATATGGAAGGCCAGATTTTCATATTTTGTCTATATCTAACTGTCCACTTGTCATTATATTCTTTAGCAACTGTTGAAAGAACGAATATTATGCATAAATGACCCAGTGATGTAGCATTTAACATTTTATAAGGTACTAAACCAAGTCTCGATAGCAATCTATGGCAGTACACAATGCTTTAATCGAATAGTTATCGACGTATTCCATGTCAACAGGTAATAGTATTCATATTGTTTACATGCCCTATATCGATGGAGTAGGGCCTGTATGGTACTACATTGTATCTTCATCTATCAAGAGAGTAGTGTCCCACAGAGCATGAAATGAAAATATCTGGAAAAGTTATCAGAAAATAAAAGAACGCACTCAAATGGTAAACTTGTTGAGGATACCATACAGTAGGTAACAGCAGTTGCTTAGCCGAAAACGAAAGCACTATGACAATTGAAAGATAAACCAACGAACAAGAAATTTAATCCCTAAATGACACATACAGTAGGTCTACAGCCGAATACAACATTCTGTTGTACGTGTACATTGCCCCCCAATCAAAAATTCGTTCTGCCGCCTTTATAATTAGACAATTTAAAAATTGATTTTTTCCAACACGTTTCATGAATACCATCAATCAATGTGTCTAAGTATATTACAACATTTTTTTATTGTCAAGCTTTCATACTATTCCTGTAAAATCTCGATTATACAGCGTAGTTGATCCTTCCTAGATAAAACAGAAATTGTTGAGAGTTGATTAATTGCAAGTAAGATATTGTTAATCGAACCGTATGCATTTCAACTGTATCCTACAGTTGAAATACATTGAGTTCAACTTATGGCATTGTATTTGCAATTAGATCTTTTGTTGTCTCCTGCGTAAGGTTCTCCTTTATGCAACTATCCTCGAGGCATGTAAAATATCGCTCCTTCAAGAGTAAGATGATTTTTGTTGTTTTTGCGAAGTAAAAATTCCCCGATGCGCTTCGCCTCCATGGACAGTCTCGAGGCTCTTGACCCCTCGGTGATTTTCACTACGCAAAAAAATCTTTCAACTTAAAGGAGTGATATTTTTCTTTCCTCCGAGAAATTTTCACAATATTTACAATAAATTTGCTCTATCTTCGCATGCAGTCTACTGTACTATTTCCGCACGGTATGCAGTCTACAAAAACTGCAACAAATTATCAAAGTGCCTATGAAAAGCAGTAGCAAGAGTAAGGGAGTCTGGAAAGATACCCAAATGTTGGACAGTGGCAGATGACTCAACTGGGAAGTTGAAGATCGCAAGATCTCATGGAACGATTGGTGGAACATGTGCTACTGGCAGTGAAGCGGAAGTTTCAATAGACCCATGATGTGTTTCCTACCGCCGCTAATCTGACGCGTTGAGGAATCCGGAAGGGCCCTCAGTGTCATCTGTGTGACATATATGCCAATCTTCGCCATGCCCTCTCTAGTTATCATGTGGCCCCGAGGAGAGCATGCTACACGCACCAGTACGGTTTGGTCCTGCAAGCGATTGTGGAAGCAGTATCCCCCAAGCCCCCAACCGCCCAAGGGAACCACTTTTATCTTTAAACTTGAATTTCTCAATGATGCTGAAGAATAATTACTACTTAATGATAATCGGAATATGAGCCCAGATTCATGATCAGGAGACTGACATCGATAAAATATAAATCAGTGAGTAAAATAAAATAAAATTGATTTACTGCGCCTATCAGCGAAACTAAGAGGTTGGCTCCGCCAACTTTACACACATCTCCCCAAAGGTAAATAGCGGGAATTGACTTTTTGTCGAGTGGTCAAACAAAGAGACGAAAGACTCATCGTGTGTCTTGATCTGTACCGCGGAAGCTAGAAACTTGAGTGGATAGACAGCTACCAGATGAATTATCCCCCTCATCTAGCGTTGATCGACGCGGTATGGAGGAGAATGATTATGGCGAACAAACCGTTGTAAAATACTTTTACTTTTTAAATTGATGTAAAATTGAAAGTAAATGAATGTAATTGTAAGTAAAATTGAAGTAATTGAATTATTATTACTTTGTAATCACTTTTACTATTTAACCCCTCGCCTGGTTGTATAGCTCATGTGCCCTTGATAACGTCGGAGGACGAAACGCGTCGGGCCCTTGTACATATGTTTTTAAAACAATAAAGGAAATTTGTCCGAAAGAAGGGAGTGACTGTTTTTATTTAAACGGAACAAACCGTTTCCTGGGAAGAGAGCGTTAGGGATGCCCATGAAAGGAAAACTGCCAAATATGAAGAGCTTGCCGAAGGGATTCAAAAGCCATGGTGGAAATGTGAGTTCATGTGAGATGTGGGGATTTCGTTACTCCATCGGTGAAGAAATTTCTTGTTAAAGCCGGGGTTGAAGTGTAAAGATCACCCATGAAGAAGTTGACTGCAAAGGCAAAAGAAGGTAAAACCTAGGCGCAACGAGCTGCTGCGGGTGAACCATCTTGACAGATACTGAGCTAAGTGGGCCGAAATCTCAGTGACGGCTGGAGCCGATGTCTCAGTTCCTTTTGGGTGCAACGTTTGCTGTTTCACATAACCCAACAATTTCGTTTATTAAACGATTTTGTTTATAGTAGATTTACAACACTTATTGATTACTCAATACTCAGTCACTCATAAGTCACGTATGTCTTCTTTAGCTACTTTTAGGAATTACGAGTATCTATTATTTTGTCACGATTTCATAAAAGATCTTTTTCAATTGTTGACTATTATAGCTTCTTAACGCACCTTGCGAATTTTGCACAAGTATTGCGCCAATAATTGTATAATACTGATTAATGTGATCCGCATATAAGATAGTTTAGATTATTGCCCATTTCTATACATACAAAAAGAATTCTGTGGTAATGCTCATCACAAAATGTTGCTTAAAATATTTTTTTGAAATAGCTTTATTTAAAACATTGGTATTAGGTATATTATTTCATCGTGTGTTTCAAATGTCAACTAAAATGAAATTATGAATTTCCCTTTAACGCCATAAAAGGAGTTTGTTTAATTTTAACCATGGAATTAGCTCTGAGCATAAAAAAATTTGTGGAAATGGGGGAGGCTATGATTGAGAGATGAGCGAGCGAGCGGCATTTCTCGATGATTTTGAGCGGTGAGCGAGCGAAATGGTGATTATGGGCAAATGATCGATGAGCGAGCGAAAGCAGAATTTCGATCCGCTCAAAAATACTGCTCAGAATCAATCCGGTCAGCTAAATCACTAAACTTCGGCAAAGTTTCATGAGCATCTATTGCTACTGATATTTGACTGAATAGTAGTACGTCTCGCATGAAAATAACAACGGAAAATGAATATTCAATTAACAACCACTATGCGATCCGAGCGCACGTTCGTGAGCTACTGTTCAATGATAACAGTTCGCAAAGTTGAGAAAATCATTGCTTCCTGTAACATGCTGACAAGCCTAGTGAATTAATTTTGTCATCCAGAAATCACCAAAATCGTGTCACTGGGCGACAAGATCCGCAAATAGTAATAGCAGTATCCAGCAAAATCCTCATTGACAGTTGTCAATTGGATTGATCGAGTGAACGAGGCTACATGCATCACGTGTGAATGTTATCTAGGCATTCATAATTACAGCAGCATTCATAATCAACCGATATTTTACTCAAACATCAGTCTCTCATACATGGCAAACATTTGTTGAGGTAGCAGAATTTTCAAATTCTTTGGAATAGATGAAGGATTTCAAAGTCATCAAATTATTAAAATTAATATTTTCATCAAACCATGCAAACAGGCCTAATATTTTCAATATCGTCACTTATTAAGCATATAACTGCGTCTGGTAATGAAGTCATTGTTTAAAAACACAAGCTTAAGTTTTAAATTACAATTGCACGCGCCTACAATTATTGAGATTCTTCATGGACTTATGTTGTTAGTTAGGAAACTTTTGGAGCCTTTATTTATTTCTTCATGGATGCTAGACATGTCATTTATTGTCTAACTGAATCCTTGAATGCTCATTACCAATGCACATTTGCGCAAGGATTAACGCCACTTGCATTTTACTAAATGATGTAATGTTGCGTTTACGTCTGCAACTTTATTGCTGACACTTTTCGATCCATGACGAGTCAAAAAGGAGTGGGCAAACAATGAAAACAAAGGCATGCCTTCAGTAATCGTGTTTCGTGCGTCACCGGTCAGAGTCCAGACAGCATTAATTGAAGAAAAATAATTTAAGTAATTTAAAGACAAATGCATTGATCTCATCAGCTTATTGTGACTGTCAGTAAAAAGTGTCATCTAAATTTACGCTTTGTTGAGATTTAGCAAACTTTTTTACTGACAATCACACGAGTCACGTAAGTACCGTGATCGCAGCGCAACGGCCTGACTTCCTGGATTTGTTCTTGTTGATAAGATCAATGTATTTTTCTTTGCATCATTATTGCTATTGTCCGGACACTTACTGATGACGCTTGAAGCATGGTTAATGAGGGTGTGTCCTTGTTTCTATTGCTTGTACATTTTTTATGACTCATCATCGATCGAAAAAGTGTCAGCAATGAAGTTGCACGTGTAGTTGTTTTGACAGAGGGACAAAAATGTCAGTTTTAACGCAGCTCATTGTTTGTAACAATGACTTAAAACCGCTTTAAACGTTTAAACTGCTTTTGAGCATTTGTTTTATTTGTGTGATATAGACATTATTAAAAACATTTGTTTTTAACATATTTTTAAACCGTGTTCTCAACACGTGATATTTATAACCATGGTTGAAGCATGATTTTAAATCGTGCCGAGAATTTGTTTGTTTTTAAACTGTAATTGAGATCCCAGTAATTGAAGAGGATGATATAGACACATTGAAGGGACATTCACGCTTTTATTCGAAGGGAGAGCAGATTAGTAAAAGTGAATGAGCAAAGTAAATTCACGAATAACATGTTATCGAAATTACAGGAGGCTGTCCCAATAGACCTCTCAACTAAGAAATTCTTAGAGTTTTTCATAAATCATGAAGATTTACGTAAATTTATGAAAATCTTGTCCCACAGCAGATTTTCGTTAATTTTTACGAAAATGACTCATTTGCCTTCACGCGGTGTGTACTGACCTACTATCTGACGTCTCCACAGACGTCATTGCTAAAATAGTTGCATCGATTTATTTTTAGAGTTTATCGTAAACCATTTAAGAAATTCTTAGTTAACGGAAGGCTCTGTCCCAGTATCGATTTATGAAAAACGTAAACACTAAGAAAATCGTAAATTTCTACACCAATTTAAGATATGGTTAGACCATGCGTAACTTAAAGGAAAACTGTCATTGGTTTCACCATCACAAATTAGCATCCGTGTATGCATAATGTTCGACAACTACGACTACATGATTGACGAAACTAATCCCTTGAACGTACAATTACGAAGGCAACCATACTTCAGAGACAGATATAACCCATTAGATTGGGTCGATGATCAAAAATGTGTGGAATTATATCGTTTTGATCGTGCTGCTGTTTTAGAAATAACTGATACAATTTCATCAACCATCCGTCGATCAACTAATGTCCATACAATCCCGCCGGTGTTACAAGTGACTTTGGCATTGAAATATTATGCGAACGGCATTGCATTTCGAACTCTTTCTGAATATACTGGAATAAGCAAGTCGTCGATATCTCGCATACTGATAAATGTAAGTGGAGCAATCTGTGAAAATTTTAAATATTTGATA
Source organism: Prostheceraeus crozeri (assembly GCA_907163375.1). Taxonomy (NCBI): domain Eukaryota; kingdom Metazoa; phylum Platyhelminthes; order Polycladida; family Euryleptidae; genus Prostheceraeus; species Prostheceraeus crozeri. Next base: position 88,753 of record CAJQUW010016446.1, on the reverse strand, counting down.
AAATTCGATGTAAATGGCCACGCAATGATGCAGCAAAAACTGCTCTTCAAATATATTGCCGGCTTACCGAATGTGATCGGCGCAATCGATGGCACATTGATCCCTATTCAGAAACCACCGGTCAACGAACACGTATATGTTTGTCGTAAAGGTTTCATGCAATCAATTGCATGGCAGTTGTGGACATAGAAATTGACAACAATAAACAGTAAACAGATAAACAGTTTATTTCTATGGTTGTGGATGTCAATTTGATGTTCACTTACATTAGTTGTAAGTTTCCTGGATCAGCGGATGACGCATTTGTTTTTGCAGACAGCTCCTTGCATTCGTATTTTGAAAATCGGAATATTAGTGGCTTTCTATTGGGTGACAGTGCTTATACCTTGTCAATGAATCTGATGATTCAGCCACAACAACGCAAGGTCGTATTTTGTTCAATAATGCACACAAGAAAACGTGAAACATTGTGGAACGACCATTCGGAGTTCTAAAGAGTCGCTTCAGATGTTTGGATAAATCTGGTAAGATATTAAATTATATTTTGAAGTTTTTATGATTGATACATGTATGCATACATGTATGCATATACTAGCGTGGATAGGCCCTAGTGACTTAATAACAAAACAAAAGTTAGTTCAGAAAAAAGAAAACACGTGTCCCACTTCTCCTCACTATCCTCTCATACACGCCAATTAATAACATTTAGTTACATATAATCAAATGATACATGTACATGTATATAGTAAGCTCTATGTTGTTGACCTTTTGATAAGATTATTGAACACGATACAACGTTATTATCAGTATCAATCCAATGTCAATTATCAATACACATATCGTTATGAGTTGTCTTCATTTATCATTTCAGGAGGACCTATCAGAATGGTGCCAGAAAGATGTATCAAGATAATCTCTACTTGTTTTTTCCTTCACAACTTCGCAAGGTCAAGAAATATTCCTGATCCCAATGTTGACTTTGATTTGGATGAAACTAACGACGATCATGAGATCTTTGATTTGTCTCCCAACACTTCAGCAATGAATACTCGCGATGCAGTTGCGAACCAACTGTGTTCAATCATGATTTTTTTGTTTTATTGGTCTTGTTATTGGTTATTTGGAAATACATTCCAAATAAAACATACTGCCTAATAAATTTGAATTCTAATTTCTTGTAAATTTGAAATTTAAGTGTTGTTGTAAGTAAGATGAAAAAGACCATCAGAAAAATTAACACCTTTCGCGATTCCTTTAATATTGTAGTCTCAAACAAGAAGAACATGATCAACATAACAAAATGAGAGTTAGAGTTAGAAACAAGTTAGAGAAATTGTGGGCATTCAATCACTCAAAGCCATTTCCATAACATCAATGGATGAAAAGTTTTTATCGATTAACTTTCTGAGCAATTTTTCTTTCAATTCTCGAGTTCTCTTTTTCGTCTCTAGCTCATACTTCAAAATTTCCATTCGCAATTTGTGTTAGTCCTGTAGCATCTGAAGTCTTGTCTTGCGAAGTCCGATTTCTGAATACTGGATGTTGTTCCGTCGATACGGTGCAGGCCTGATAGGAGTTCTGATCGGAGATATGCCTATTGTTGGTGGTGGAGATGATGGAGTTGAGATCATTGACGACTGTGGTTGGTCCCTGACAATTGATGATTCCTGAAAAAACATGTGATTAGATGACTCAACAGTAAGAGTAACGAAAACAAAGTTCATCGCTAGAGGCAGAAATTATTCATTTCGGTTATCTATTTCTACTGTCTATCTATTATAAACTATTAACGATTTTTTTTACAAAATGACGTATTATAAATTTGAATATGTTTTCATGTATTATTCAGATTGTATAAGGCTTATATGTAAATTGTATTCTTACATAGTCCCTATCCCATCCCAGTCCTTATCACATCTCTATTCACTGGGATGGGATAGGGACCCAAACGCACAGCTCTATTTTGAATTGCTCTAAAATTTAGGTCAAATCGACATAATACAACAATATTTGCCAATTCAACTTCATATCTTGAAACAAATAATCTTAAAAGACACATAAACACACACTTAGATTATAAAGTTAACCCAGGGACGCGGGAACGATATTTTGCTATATAGCTTGCTCAATCTACTTTGGCAATGCCAGTAACGACATACTCAGCAGAGCGTCTTACTTATCTTATTCATAATGAAAATGAAAATAATTTGATTGAAACTAATAAAAATTCTATATAAAAATATATTATTGAACATTCGATAAATCCTGTAGAATTCGTAGTTTCTTTACTGACAATATGTTAATGAATATTAAAATTAAGTCATATTACATACCTGTGAATCTTGATCTTCGGGCAAACCTAGTTCCATCGATGTTGAAATGCCAGTGACCTCTTCACAAATTGTTTGCGCGACCATCTCTTCCAGTTCAGTAAGTTCGACCATCTCTGGCCGACCACCACCTGTCTTTCTTCTGTTTTTAGCGTTATTGGATATTTTTTTCTTCACGCTTGATTTTAGATTTGAGTATTTTTTCTGTACTTCAGATACAGATCGTGGAGACTTTCCACAGCATGTGGCATTTACCAGTGCCACGATCTCATTCCATGCCTTATTTTTTTAGGCTTTTACATGATCCGAAAGGTTTCGGTTCTGAATTGCCCTTACGTTTTGGACGACACCATTAACAAGAGCTTCCAGCTCAGAAGCAGAGAAGTTCGCCTTACGTTGTCTCGGCATACAGTGGCGGACGCAAAAATTTCTGGTAGGGGGGGATGATTGGTGTTGTACTCAAGCAGTCAAACAGGTGCCTCAATGCTCTAGTTGAATAAATCCGTAGATTCAAATTCAGGCACGGCATTATGTTTTACAATTCAACAGTCATAAGTTACATCTTCTTTTCAAATAAGCTTATTGAAGCAAGTTGACAACAATTTGTTATAGCATTGATAGTCTTTTGTTATCAGCAATGATTTCAGCCTATTTTCCTAGAATCATTGAGAAATCTCATTAAGGCAAGAAATTTGACTGTAATATTCATGAGGCCTAGGGCTAAATTTGTAATTGTGTAGTCTTTACAAATCCATTCCTTTAAAATGCAATATAAGTTAGTGATAACGCAATAATGTTTTCATATGACGATTACTTGTGGCTTATTGAAGCAGCTATAGCTTACATGTATATACATACTATGTAATTTAATTTTTACTGATTTTTCTTAGGAATTTTATAAATCTGATGTGAAGAGCAAATTACTCGTCATTTTTTGTGTATTCTTGTGGAAAATCAACGCTGAACAAAATAGTTGAAAAAATTGGCTGTGAGACTTGCTGCTGTACGTGTAACCTCAGCGACTTCTCAAAAGTAACTGGAAATACAAGTTCAAATTTTACCCCTAACTTAACTACTTCCGAGATGAGACGCGCTACTGACTCATGACCGGAGCTGCTGGCGAATCGATCGCAACTTTAAACTTCCGTCTCCACTCTCAGGTCGGTCCTTCTCAGATGGCATCCGATCAGGGTACCTGCTAGCTTCTCAGACTGTCAAAGTTGTTGTTCTCGACACTACACCCAGACAGGTCATCCGGGCGAAGTAGGGGAGGAGTTCTAAACTTGCTATTAAAACATACAGTAAGTGGTGGCCAGCCGTCACTGGGGTCATCCTACTTCTCATGGCCAAGTCGGTGGTACACTAAGCCCTTGAGTTATTCTTCCTCCGGCGAAGCTTCGATAGCGGAGCTCTTCCGCTTTGCCACCAAAGAGGAAAACCCAAGCAGTTACCCGGGGCCGAGGTCCCTCACGCCGGAGGTAGTCGAATCCGCTGTCAGAACGACGTAGCGACAGGGCTTCTGGTGCCGCTGAGGGGGTTATCCCATACTGTATTGTACCACCGACCTTGAATGTGAATGCATCATTTCATCATTTTCATCTTCAAAATTTGAATGCTTACTTCTTTAAATCAAAATAACCAATGATGAAGGACAGATAGGGATGAAAGTTTGCACGAAAAGTAGCAGCAGTAATTCAACTTGGCTCTCCTCTCAGTTGACATCGTTTATAAAGCTATCAAGAACGAATAATGCGAGAATGTGCAAATCATGCATTCTCATTGGAAATTCAGGAACAAGTGGATAGCTCACTCGCCGCTCGCGTAATTCGGTTGGTCGTCAGGTCCAGAATCACTTATTCAACCTTAACGAAATCTTGCCGGAGTTGATAGGAATAACATCTGCAAATTACACAATTCAAGTGGAACTTCTAAAATCGGCATTAAACAGCAGGTCACCTGCGCCTTGTGCGTCAGAGATGCTACAGTTTAATGTAAGCAAACTTCTGCAGAGACCTCTTCATTCCTTGGTTAGAGCATGGATTCCTTAGTTAGAGGTTCTCGCCTTTCCTTAATTCACGTCTCCATGCTGATAAGAAATCCAGATGTTTATTATATAATCACAAGAGAAACTGGGCCAAATATGTTCCATACTACGATCATTACTTGTACTTTTGATGAACTAATTGCCAAAATGTATTGCTTACATTTACAATCCACAATCAAGTTTGAGCTGGTGGGGGGGGGATGCATCCCCCCCTTGGGTCCGCCATTGTCGGCATAATAATCATTGAACTGATACAAAACAAATGCGGAATCCTGATGGATTCTCTATCTTGTCAAGCGTTATTTGATAGCCGAATCATCAGATGACGCACAATGGTAATAAACCAATCAGCTCTTAGAATGCGGTCGTTAAGAAAAAGGGAATTCCATGCTTATCAAGGTTAGAAGTTACGATGAACGTATTGGGACAAAAACTTACGATTTTCTTAGCGACTTCTTAAAGTTACAGAAAACTTTACGAAAAACTTAGACTTACGCAAATCTCTTGTGGGACAGCCGACAGGTGCATTGGTTTATTTCACACACGATAACATATTTTGCGGTTGCCGATACAATAAATAGGCTGTTCATTCGGAAAGAAACGATACAAGATGCTGGCTTAAAACATTACAAACAAAAAACACACCTTTTCAGTTTTGTAACATTTAAACATGTCAAAAACATATCTTGTAAACACTTTTTGCAATAAGAGATTGATGTCACCGAAATATTAGGATACTTGTGCAGAAAATGGAGGATATTCGAGTCATCAATATACACAACCTAAAATGAAAAAGCACGAGCATTGGGAAATGAGGAAAACGCGGACACAAGGACACAACAGATCTTGGTTTTCCACTGTGATATCCATCTTACAACTTTCATGATTTCCTCATAACATTCAGATAATTATAGGAGGATTGTTCGATTCCACATCGGAATTGCATAAAAGAAAGAAGCAAGTTTATAAAAAAAGAGAAAGAGCTGGGAATGAAGTTTCCATTTTCACACCTATACTACAGATGAGTGACACCACATTAAACGAATATTTGTGACATCGCATTTCTACTTCACACTCCCACTGGCATGTAATTGTTATGAAATGAGTCTGGCAGACATGTCAATTAAAATCGCTTTTGTTTTAAAGCATAAACATCCCTCTATCGATAGATTGTCCAGATAATAAACGCAGTTGATGGTCTCACCTTTCCTGACACTCAGGAAATCCATCAGAGATAATGGAGTCAGAAAGAAGACATCGATATTGTTGTTTAGACCTGTAGCCACGTAGCAAAAGGAAAGGAAGTTCGCTGACATGCTTCAATGATTGGTGCGGAAAACTCATTCGCGGGATATTCTCCATTATTTATCATTATTATTCACAGAACACAAGCTTTCTAGTAAAAACTAACGAAGAGCCTTCCTACCGGGTATTCGTTTCTATCAAAACTAGAAGTCATGTTAATTCAACAGACCAGGTCATATTATTTGATTCCTCAAAACACAAAAAGAAAATTAAACACGTGCAGCTAGCGGACGCAGCTAACTTATGAGCTCACAATCCGATAACGGAAGTGTGATCAGGTGGCTAGTTACATTGGTACAAAGCAATGTTCTCAGGAAATCGGCTAATATCGCTTGTCTTGTTAAGAAATTAAGTCGTCTGACACATGATCATTGGATAGACATGTATCAAGGTGCAATGTGAATGCGTGACCAGCGCTCTCTTATCAACTAAATCACCTATACATATTGATTTAATAATTAAATGAATTTTCAAAAATTCCGATTTCATTTTGCTGAACTTCAGTTGCTTTTCAATAGCTAAATTTACTGTATGCCCGTTCTTAAATATAATTAAATCATATGCAAAGAATAAATTCTATGAGTATGGATATTCGATGAGTATTCCGACGTGTGAGTTCTCCGCAGAGCGCTTAAATTACTGACTATTTTTACTTCATGAAAAACGATGGGGCGAACTCCAATGATATCTTCTATCAGTATGACAATCATAATTTGTGACGCGGGGATCAGCTACATGTAGCTATGAATAGCACCGTATTCAATAAAGTTGCGCAACATGAAAGCTGCATCACTAAATCTATGCAACAATATCTTGCGACTTATACAATTATACATGCAATTTATTAAAAATACATAGAAGCCCATGCTCGTATCCACTGTACGAGTATAAACAAACCTCAGTGTGCCATGGGGAGCCTAGTGCTCTGTACTCCTCAATACTGCATTTCTCATGTGTAGTCGTTGGTGGCTTGTCATCAAACAAGTTATTAGATTCCGATCTATCAATTATGCAATGATTCTTCAGAAATAGGTTATCTAGAAGTTCACTGTCAACGGCTGAAACTGATCGGAATTTTTCGCAATCTAGTCAGTCAATTCTCTTCGAAGATCAAGCTGTGACTTCATAATTTCACATTCAACCATCCGATATATGATACAGTCAGTGAACACGTAACACTGTCAATTAATGTAATCAGCATTATGTGTCCGGTCGAGGCTCGATAAGCGACCGGCGTTGCTGAAACCGGCAACGCATACCTCTGCGAAGATATTAAGTTGCTGAATTCCAGTCAGCTCATTCAAACCGACTGTAAGCCTACAAGTGGTTGTCAATGAAATCATGTATAAAATACGAACATGTGCACCTTGCAGGTTTACTTAAGCATATTTGGTCTTAGCTTCAAAATGTTCAACGTTAATAAAAATTTATCACATGTTCACTTATCCAACAAAGCTGTGTTAATTCAAAAGCTGCACCGTCAAATGTTCAAGTAATACTGATATTGTATGTGGCTGCATTGAAATCCAATTATTCATTGCATCTCCTAAGCTTCAAGTGTTATATATACTACCTCACGCAATAGATTAATACAAGATCTAGAATAATTTTACGATAAATAGGCTACGGAATACAAAATTCATAGAGGCTAGAATACGACTTTTGAGTGATTCTTTTGTGTGAATTTCGCACAATTCAAAAGACTGCCGGCTTCATGATTAACGAAGTGTTTTTTCTCTGAATGACTTCTTACAATGCTACAGAAATGTCATACAGCAGCTTGAATTTGTTGTAGTGTTTTCATTAAGGCTGTATTTGATTTTTCATGCTGTAATGCATATACATGTAAGATAATTTGATGATTGAATGCTGCGTCACGTACAACAACCATCTCACTTTATGGATAACTCAAGAGGAAGAAGAAGTGGACGTCTAAACACGTGTCAGAATTGACGACATGCTGTGAGTTGAAGAGGACAAAAACACTTCAAAAATTTGTGCATTCTATGGAAAATTATGAAAAACAGTTGGTTGAAAAAGAATTTGTTCACCGTTCATTCAGAACTGTAAATGTCAATGATTCGCATATTTATTTTCTGATCAAGCAAATTTAATGTAATCACCCGATAAAAGTCAACTTATCGATTGTTCACAATGTACTGACTAGAAGATATGATTTTATGCCAGCGATATCATAGATAGCGAACATGCATAAATTGCTAAATCAAATTGCAAAGTTACTAAAAATTCAATTATTTAGTGCATTTAACAACAGTGGTTGTATTTAATCATTCACAAATACTCATCACACAATAATATATAAACAAAGTCACCGATATCATGAATGCCAACAGAACTATCTATATTCATCAGCATTTCTATTCATCATGATTTTAATTCAATCTATAAATGAATTTGCCTATAGCCAAATATACTACATGTATTTCCAAGAGGGATGCTCATAATTCTGGTAAATATATTTTCGAAAAAACACCACTTGTGATCATAAAACAGTTGAATTTGCCTAAACCAGACAGCTCATGAATGAGAGATTCGGAAGGGCTGAGTAGATAATGGTGAAATGTTGAAAGGTACACCATGAAAGGTAACCATCAATATACGAATAATTGGGGATGATCATACCCTCTGTGAGAAGCGTCTCTTCCACATGATGCAATTGTAATAGAATCGCAGAAATGATTCCGGTTAAGTAGTATTCTTTCTTAAAATTTGACAGGTGGAAATGCAGAAGATAATATTTCATTCACCAAATGTTTCAAATGTCTCACTCAGGGTAAGGGAAAAAGAAAATTTCTCAAAATGAATCTAAAAATATCTTTAGTTTTAAATACAATACGGGCAAATTGCATGAGAACATTATCTTAAAGATGAGAATGTCACACGAGGAGCAATTGTTTGCATTCTTCCCTTCTTGGTGGTTGACAATTGATTTACCCTTCTGGATCAACAAATCTTTAGATTGGCATTCTTTCATTTGCTAGTACAGACATTGATAATAGGCCATGTTATTTAATTGATTGAGCGTTTGCAAATAAATGGCTTGATAAGTTGATAGTAATGATTGCTTTCCTGAAAAATGCTTTTCTACTTGATTATGAAAGTCTTTATTAATACAATATCGTACGGAAATTATTGTGGCTTTCAGATGAAATTACAATTGATTGAGGGAATCTGTCTGAATTCTCTCGATTTACAGATAGATTTTTTCAATAGACGCGAAATTACATTTTTCAGAAAAATTTCAAATTCCTTCTCGTTTTGTTTAGGGACAGGGAAATTTTCTTCTTTTGTGAAGGGAACTTTTATCTTCGGATTTTTTTCATTATTAAATTTCGAAATGACTATGAAGATAATGCTCGCATTTTCACACTTCCATTTTGATACAATTTTCTGGTTTGTTCTATTGATTATTATAACATATGTTAATAATTCATGAGCATCTATAACTTTGAATTATCAAAATGTTCGCACCTGAAATCAATGTATCCAAGCTGGTGAGAATCAAACACAACCGGAGTGCTTAACTGAATTCAAAATTGTTTTGATGTGTATTATTCTCTCAATCGTTGTGTCATGACATAAGACGAGGTAAGTCTCACTACTCGAACTACTTAAAATAACAGTTCTTTGACGAGGTTGTCGACAAAATCCAGCAGCATAATCTGCCTATCTCATCTGAGGTCTGACTGAGTTGCAGACAATGCTATCGCTATCGTCCGCAAGTGCTATTCCTATAAGTGAATATAAAAAAAAATTTTTTAGTAATAATGTAATTTTACCAGCAAACATATTTTAAGGGAGACGAAACAAATTACTAGTAAAGAGAAATTCACAATAAAATCAAACAACCTGTCAGCTGCCATCAACTAAGCAATTCCTATAAGCTATATTTTTCAAGTTCTAAAATAATCAGGGATGAAAACTCCGATTCCGAAAAAAGTCGGAAAATTTTCGAACCCCTTAATACATCTATATTTGACGTGTAAATCAAGAAATAAAGGTTTGGTGTTATTAAGTAACCTGAACAAAGTATGTTACGTACAATACGTATTCTGCTTCACTGCCAAACAACAGTCAAAAAGTTGTCTTACTTGTAAAACGGAAAGTTAAGATTCGTTATGATAATTGATGTAGTCGGCTGTAAGGGGGAGGACTTAGTTGTAACACAGCCCTTTCTTTCTGAGTGTTACGGAAGAAATTTTGAAAAAACCCAATAAAACCCACCCTGGGTGGGTTTTATTGGGTTTTTTCAAGTCAAGTGGGTTTTTTGCCAACCCTGACTTTAAACCACTTTACCCTAAAGCTTGGTCGGACTGAATAGTCACATATGTGAATAGTAATCTACACCTTAAAATCAGCTTTATCCCCTTTATAAATTTCCCGATGATAGTTAATGGAAAAGTCATGCATTATTCATGCTTTTTTGTAATTATCAGAATAACAAATTACAAACTGGTGACCATGTAACAATAAAATGTAACATTGGATATCTCGATAGGCCTAATGCGTTGAAAAATCAATCATCAGACATACGTAACAACTACATAAAATAGGCCTACTTGTACGAGAGAATATTGACATAGTGAGGGAAACAAATTAAGAAGTTACAAGAAGTTCATAACAAAATAATTAAATGTAAATTCAACAAAGTAAGAGAAGCCCTGAACTTGATCAAGTTTCTTTATTCCTAACGCGAGGCCTTTCAACCGTTACACATGGCTATATAAATAGCCGGTGTTACAGTTCAAGCCGTCGTGTTGGGAGTAAAGAAACTTACATCAAGGTCAGGGCTTCTCTTACTTTGTTGAAAGGTATAACCTGGTTCTCTATTCCGTGAAAAATTGATAGAATATGAAGTCAAATAGGGTCTGAGAGTTTCAGATATAAATTTCGGATGAATTCGATGATTACTGACTAAAAAACAATAATACAAAGAGTTCTGTGATGATCTTGAAAATGTAAAAAGCTTCCACTAACAAAACACGATATACTAATTGGTTAATCACACAATTAATTGCATCTTCTACTAACAATAATACCATTCTAAAAATTACTATGGAAGTTGGCCAGGTAGTCCTTTTCATGATTGGTTGTACAGCGTAGAGACATCAAATGATGAAGTGAAAACAGTGAAGAGACAACGCATTCTCTCGAAAATGAACCACTGATGCATGAAATCATTCACTTAGAAGAAACATGATGCGTAAAAAGTATCAATACGCATACAAAGTATTGATGTTTTAAGTCGAATGTTAGAGTTTATGGATAGAGGCATTATTTGGAGAGGTGTTTTTACGACAACCTGGTCAAAGATTGGATGGAAACTCTATACAAAGTTAAAAACTGAGAAACATACTAAAATGGAAAATTCTGAGATCTCAGATACAGTAAAAAGTAAATGCAAATATCTTTTAGAGGCTCGAACTATTGCCTGGCAAAAAAGTTTGTGATGGATAATTGGCGTCGTCTTTTATTGACAGGTAGAACAAATGAAACGTCGGCGGGTTCTGAAACCTGGTTGATTTCTTCTTTTGCATCTTCATTCACATGAGTGTCTCTCAAGCAAAACGCTCGTTTCTTGGGAACTGTAGGAAGAGCACGCAATCTAGCTAAAGCCTCCTGCTTCTTTTTCTTAGCAGCCCGAAGTTCAGCAAGTCGAATTTTCCTTTCCGCTGTTCTCATTCTTTTTTTGTATGCTACTATCGGTCAGCATTTTTTTCTGCGCCTATAGCTACCGTATCTCCTGTTGCTTTCTTCGCAATTAATTCCATGACGTTTGCATTGACTTTATCAATGATTTATCTGGAGCTTCGCGTAATGGGTCATTCTTGCGAAAAGATCGAAATCCCCCATTCGGCAATTTTGACTCGTACACCATGGTAAGTGAAGCAGAAATTGAAGATACCGACATTTGAGGTCGTTGTTCTGTTTTGATTGCATTCATAATACTAAATGCTCCTTCAACTTTTGGTCCTGAAAAACAGCTCAGTACAGTCAGTATAATATTTCTCAAATTTGATTGTTCTTGGGTAGCTCGATGCCAAAAAAAATCAATGCGTTCTTCTGTATTCTGTTCATGTGTGGTTTCATTTATGTAGAATAGAAACTCCTGTCTTGTCAAGCCAGGATTGGAGACAAAATGGCCAAAAGCAGACAACAGAATATCAAATAGTTGGAGTGTCTTGGTTGTTTGCTTCTTGTTGGGATCTAGCACTTAAAAGGCTTCGACAACTCTGTTCTGAAATGGCAATTTTTTGAGGAGGTAGTCAATGACCATGCGTATGGCGTGCGAAGTTTCACCCCAAATTTTCATAATTTCTTTTTCTTCAAATTTTGAAATTTTTTTCTTCGTCACATAATTGGTTGCTGTTGGTCCAATAAAAACATCTTCAGGCTCGAGATACATTTCCTCATCTGACAATTGCTCGGTGTTCAGTAAATTGTCAATTGAACAAGATACGAGAGATTCAGGACGAATAATCCAACTTGATAGGCTTCGAATCACAAGCACCATTTCAGGAAACAACTTATGCATTTGTGGCTCGTCAGATTGAAAAATTTTGAGGTACCGCTGAAACACTTCCATGATGTCCAAAATGCATCCAACCACATTTGAAGTCGATAGGAAAGAGACTTAGTATCATCAGTTGATAAGTTGTAGCCAAAGTATAAAACGAAGGGAAACGCCAATCTGCAACATAAACGGATACAGACAATGTCGGATTCCAAAAAAATCCTACTTAGATCACAAATAAACTCTTTCTTTGTGTATTACAGCCACTGTGAATAAAACCTGAAAGGTGAAACCGAGATTCAATCAAACATCTTCGTGGACTAACATATCATATGTTGTACACATTGTTATGTCATGTTATATTGGCGAATCAAAAAATACTGTTTAGATATATGAGTAGGGGGAGGGGGGTACCCCCTACCTGTATTTTCTCATTTTTGGACGAATCTCGAGACCCAATGATTTTCATCCAAAAAAGTCGGAAAAGTCGGAAAATTTTCATCTATGAAAATAATACAAGATATTTAGATTTGACACAATATAATATACAGATGATACAGATGTTATTTCTGTGTATCTGAAGATAAACAATTGATATGTGACATAGGCATAGATACAGGTACATCGATGTCACGCGTGGAATAGTAGAAAGCTAGGATGCTTCATGGAATGAGTAAAAAGCAATCACAGAATTTCACGATTGCACATTGCTTTGCAAAATACACTGTTCAAAAATGTCTTCGGACAAAATTTAGCGACGCCGTGACAGTTGCGTCCAAATCAGGACTTCTGATCACATTGCTCTCTAGTCCTATTAACATTCACTGTGAGGAAATGCCTAGTTCTAAAACAAAGCACTACCGACATCAGTTAAACAACACGATTTGAGTGCTGCCCTTCATCGAATTCAAATAACGCTTCATCGTCGACGTCTGCTCTAAGTGCACTTAGAGTTATTTCCCCAGTCATGCATATTGGGCATAGACAGGAATGTTAACAAGATTACGTTACGTCAGTCAACTAGTGGTCATTTGGGTTGAGAAACCGTGTGAGTGGTGAATAATGAAAATGTTGATTCATTGCTTTGATAACTTACGTGACGACATTAGCATATGAAATCTGATGTGGTTAGGGTCAAAAGGTTCTAGACAAATAATTGATTTCCGTCGTCGCTATAACCTTCAAAGAACATCTCACAACAAAGTAATTATGGCTTCAAATCATAGCGCAACGCTTCCACTGGAAACTGGAATGGCCCGGATCTAAAACTCGACTGAGAAGCTTAGATGACCACGACTTGACCTATCTCCTGTAATACTTGCTGACACTTGAACAACTCAGCAATTATTTCAAGGAATTGATTAGAAAATTATCCCTTAGCAGCAGTGCTAGGCAATGTTGCAATATATCAAATAATCGCTAAAAAAAATATTGCTTTTTCACTCTCTTTTTTCAGTACATTGTAACTATAAAGTAGGATATGTGCACAGCACCATAAAAACCGTGAATCATGAATTGTATAGTTAATTATGCTAATAGTATCCTGACCTTTTAAGCTCCTGTCTGCAATGAATAGATAGGATTTAAAATCCATATATACTTCCAATGGAGAAACTGTGACATGGGTTGTAAACATGCTTTTCATGAGTTATTGACTGCAGATAGAAAGTCCAAAAAGTATTTATTCAATTTGATTCGATTAGAAAACATCAAAATATCTACAGGTCATGGTCTTTCACATGAGTGTTAGTTTTCTTTAGAATCTGCTTTCTCTGACTCGCGTAATACTCAAATAAATAATGACTTTCACATTAAACCATAGCAATTTCAACAAATAGCTGTCATTTCCTCTCCGAAAAAGATGATTCGACTTATACTTCGTTCATTTGTTTCTAACAGCCACTCATTTGAAAAAGCATGTCCTGTAGCTGCTTTCCATACAAATCATATCAGAGAAATGCTTCTTGGACTTTAATCTTAAGTCGATGGCTCATGAAAATCATGTTCATAGTCCACTTCCATATGGCACAATTTCTCCTTTGGAAATACTTATGATCTTCAATCCAATCTATCCAGAACAGACAATCAATCTGATTCGGCAGACCAACAGTACGAGTAAGTCGAGATGTGCGGCACAATGCTAGTGAAAGTTTCAAGTACGATCACGTTCCTCGCACAACTTCGCGCTAGCTCTCGGACGACAATGAATAATTCGTACTTCGATTGCCAAACATCCGGTAAGTAACGAAAGATTCTATGAGGTTTTATGTCCAATTGGAGATTATTTTACATGCTTGCCAAATTGAGGTATCAAGAAACCACATGGAGTGTGAGTGGGCAAACTTCATGGAAGTGGATTCGGATTTATAGATGAATTTCCCAAATTTCTCAAAGAAAAAAACCAAGCTACCGTATCTGTCTCGATGCAATTAAATAACAATATCACATAATGCAATACAAAATTAGATTATACTTTTGATGCGTAGTATTCAGTTGAAGATGTATGAAATGTAACCATCGTCATACGACTCATCAGACTCATTAAAATTATTGTCTTGTTTTTCTTTACTGAACATCATCTTCATAGCATTATCGCTCTTTTGATTTATTGAACTATGCAGAAAATGAATACAACAGGATCAAAACTGAACTTATTGAAGTCAAAAAAATTAAAAATCAACTTGTCTAAAATGTATTGAACATGAGAGCTCAGAACTCACAGATTTTGAAAAAAAATGTAAAAGGAAAATAGTCTAGGGAATCAAAATTCGTGGTATCGACCAGACTATTTCCTTTCAATTATGGCAGTCAATTTTTTTGACACCTTTTCCAATGAATAATTGAGAGCATGTCAGAAGGCAGCGAAGGTATTTCATTGGAATCGTCTTGTCCAACATTCTCAGTCGACAAATTCCAACAGAATTTGAGCAGCCGATAAGCCTCTTCCATGCCATGTAGCATTCACTCAGAAGATCGTGAAGGTGAATCAATTTACCCAAGTTCGATGTTAAATTCATCTCGGCCGATAATGACTCAGACACAAATGTCGTTCGTCGAATTGTCTTTGTCATGAGTCACGACGCAGTCGCTCAATAATGTGTTTAAATGTGAAAGCACACTCAATGAACAGTATATCACTCCGAAGTCATTTTTTCCATCAACGTCAAGATAGATCGATGCATCGGGCCTAGATGATCGATGAAATGCAGAGTTCGACACGGGTCCAAAATTCTGGACCCGACTCGACCCGCCTGAGTTCCAAACCTGACCAATATGTGCTGACCAATATGACCCCGACCGGCGCGTCTACCCTAGGGTCTGATGTGTCACTAATGCATGATCATATATACAATATTCCAATGGATGTATGGTATATTAGCCTTACATATCAGTGGTCAATAAATATACAAGGAATCGTAAGGCCGGAGGCACACACGATAAGATTTAACCCGTCACCCGGTTGAGAATCCTTGAGCGATAATCTTCAAAAGAACTGACGTTGTGATACATGTCATGCATTTGCTTTATTCTCTCACAAAAATTAGAACATCTGATATCATATATTTTCTTCTTCTGCCTGCTTGTATGATCTGTCATGAGAAAAATATTGTCACAACAACTTATCGCTTACGACTAATGGAAGATCGTGACGCGACTTGCGAACGATGGCTTTTCTGTGTGCCTCCGTCCTAAGCATATATATTATTATTTCTAGTACTCGCATCTGATATTCTCGAAAGTCTATCAAATGTGCTGCCCATTCCTGAGCAGTGAGCACAAAAACGCGTAACAATTCATGAAGTTAATCGAATATTATTTCTTGTCGACAGATAATTTGGCTGTTCGTGCGAGACAAACGAATAATGCTGTGTTTAATGAAATAAATGACCACATTCTTTATTATGTGACATCTATGTGTAGGTAAATTGTAGACAAGCCCACTGTACCCCACTGAGGCGAAGGTTAAGAATCTAAGAAATCAAATAGTGAATTCGATTACATTCCAAAATCATCACACACAGCAGCAGCATAAGAATAAAGAATTGCTTTTAGATCAAATCGATCAATTTGATGACATCATTTTTATTGAGCCATTGTGGGACAGTAATCGGTGAAGTTGGGAGAAAATTACTCAAACTGGTAAATTCAAAGAATGGCCATGACTGCAGCTTGGTGCTGCTCACCTCGGCTTGGATGATCAAAGCCCTATGTCGAATATTTGAAAGCGAGTAAATTATCTAACGTGCTCGCGAGTACTTCACTGACCAAGTACCGCCGATTGGCGAAACAAACGATAGAGACTCTTCTGTAGTCGGGTAAGAGTACTTATCTGTCCTTATTCAAGGGATGACAGCATCATCAACGCCCCATTCATGTTTTAATGTATATTGATTAATTATTGCAGATTGTTGCAGATTGGACGAAAGGATTGTTTGTTATTTGCCGGAGACTAAGAGAGACATTAGCTGACGAGCCAGGAGCGACATTGTCTTAATCACATTAATTTATTATGTCAAGTCAGCGGGTTCTATCTGCGAGTTTCAAGGTTCAGACCCGACCTACGGGTCCAGTATGATGGTGCTGTCAGAAATGTCGACTTTACAGTTGCTGATGGAGCTGAAAGGGTTGAAGTATGACTGATAAAAGAGATTTTGCTAATCTTATCCTTAATAGTGACTCCAAAACAGATCGAAAGCGAGTGCAGATTGATCTCCAGCAATCATATTTTCTGGCAATTACTGTTTCCAACGTAATAAATGCGACTCAAAACTCCTCCATCGTGACACGAGACGGTGCTGACAGGGCTAGATGTAACTATATATATATATATATATATATATATATATATATATACATTAGTTGCAGTGACTTTCAGACTTTCTGTCCAGATCCAGCCTTCAGTTCAGATCCAGCCTTCTTCCTTCCAGACAACTCTCAAACTTTCCACGACCACAAGATTCGCACAGCTAGACCCAATGCGACTGTACTAAGAGTCACAAATGTAGTACAGGGTGGCGGCCAGATTTCAAGCTTCAAATTCCCGGGCGATTCCCAGGCTATTTCATATAATTTCCAGGCTATTTTTTATATTGACCGGATATGTTATTTCAATTACACCCCTCAAAAATAATCTCGACACTTCTTTAAACTATTGTTATCATAAAATTTGAGACATTTCCAGTTTGAATCTTGCCACAAAATTTTGACGTGCTAAATAATGAACGATATTTGACTCGACGTTTCGGGTCCAGACTCTTCTTCACACAGTTAAAACTCCTGGTTTAACTCTGTGAAGAAGGGTCTGGACCCGAAACGTAACTTGCGAAGTAATCATCAATCATTACTTGCTATATTCAAAATAATCCCTAAATGCAGTCTAAAATCTATAGTATAGTCTTACTTTACACAAATCTCTTATCGCGATTGGAAACTCAAAAAATTACTAAAATTCAACTTACAAAAATTGCGTGAGTAAGACTGATCACCTTTTTGGCAGCAATTGTACGAATTATGAAGTTATATAGTATGTAGCTGCATGACGCGAATATTGAAATACATTCTCCTGTAGTGCTCTCTAATTGAAGTTCGCATTACCGATTTTCTCGCGTAATTGGATAAAAATTCGTGCTGCTTTGAAGTCGCATGCACAGGATTAGTCACATTTCACAAGTTCTCACTTTCTTTTGTCAAGATCACTTGGATTTGTATCATATGAAGAAGCTTGTCAATGTTTAGTTTGCTTCATCTGAGTCGCCAGGCTGAATTAATTATCGCACTTCAAATTCAACTCTCTGTAGCGATTTGAAAGACACCATCTATATGTGATATAATACTCTATACAAAACACAGACAGTCATTGATGCAAGAATGACTTTCAAGAGTTCCCATTAAGTTGTCAGAATGCATGCAATCTATTTCCATGATTGCGCAAACTCTTCGCCGTTTCAGTTTATATTGCTTCCTCAATGTTCGCTGTTGTAAATATAATCTGACTCAATAAACATGCCTAAAAGTGTAATACATTGCGAAATATTCAGTTCGGGGTATTAAATTGTCGATTAAACAGAATGCATTCTCTAAGTAGTATGATGGTCCTCTTGGCATAGTGGTTAAGAGTTTCGCCTAAGGATCTCTTTTGGTTTGGAGGTCGAGCCCGTTAGTGTGATTGGAAGTCGGTAGGAAGGGCATCCGGACTAAAAATGCCACAACGGCCCAGAAAATTCTCACTATGTCAGCACCGTCCAAGCGTCCAGCATGGGGGAGCAGTGGCGTGAAAGCATACGTTTTGGTAGTTCTGGAGATTTATCAATAACTTCGAAACACATGATCATTGACTACGAGATTATTGACATAAGGCACAGAAATATGTGATACGATGCTAATACCAGCTATCATAGTAAAAATAAAGCAATGTTTTCTGGGGAAAGTATCCCACTCACTCGTACTTAACGTATGTAAGTGGGACACAAAGTGCTTCCCACGGACACGAGTCCGTCCAAGTTGATTTCACCACACATGTTTACATTGACGTTTTGTCGTTAGATTAACTGTTAAAAATGCAGCTGGCATGAAATATTTAAATGTTTGTTTGCAGATCATGCAGTTTGCATATTGGCATCATAATTATTTTGCTTCAGCTTCTTATTATGCAGAGGGATGCTTATTGTTTAAACTCCATACATGCACGCGGCCAGTCCACTTTATTTTATCGTAATTAAGGTGAACTGTAGTCGTGATGAAAATAGTGTAGCCACATGTAGTTTTATTGTATACAGGGGTGCGTCACCGACGTGGCGTGGCAGTTGTAGGTATCTCAGGTCCTGTCAGATCTGAGTACTGGGGTTCGGAGCCGTAGTGTGGCAGTCCGACCTTTTGAACCAGTTTATGAGAGGAATCAAATATCGTTCATTCAATGGGACTCGATTACAAACAGTCGATGGACTTATTAATGCACTTCTCCATATCACATTTCCATGAACAACTAGCATGAGCGTTTGTTGCTTGTAGAATCTATTTGTTTTGTGTCGGATACGAATACATGCATTTTAGAAGTTACCTTTCATTACAATCAACTGTCCGCCTTTTATTGGTTTAACTTTGATGAACCATGGAAGAATTCAAAACGGTCATAACTTGTCCAGAAAAGATATCATCGAATATCGATGAATGCAAATGCCTGCGCTAAAATATAAAAGTCAGAAGCTAGCCATGAAGACGTTAAGCCAAATGATGAAGCCACTTCAAGACATTGTCTCGAAGTCCTTGCCGAACTCAAAAGCATTTAGTGGTTCCATTTTGCTCAATCGTCAGCTGCTCGTCTTCTTTTGCACCGCTCATTGTTGGGTAACACATAATTCAATGTTTTGAAGCACATCCAACAACGTCTATAGCGTGCTAATTCTCCTGATTCTGAAGCTTTATCTAAAGGTTCAGTATATTCTATTCTATCAGTGGAAAAATATCAAATACACATGCGGAAAGAATTCTTTCACATTAATCGAAAAATTTGGGAAATGCTCGTCTAAGTATCATAATCAATAAATGCTTTCATTGAGAAAAACAAGTGTAGACGGAGTGAATTTGACGACAGCAAGTTCCCCATTTGAAATGTTGATCGTTACTTAAGTAACATTTTCGCAATCGTTCTTATCTTCATGATATCAATCAATGATTATAATCAGTGATTACTTTATATCTTCAACTCACAGGAGAATGACGTTAACTGCAGGGTAAGCATGCAAGTGAAGCATTTGCCTTTCTTACGAAAATCATTCAGAATATTTACTTTCAGACTATCAATTCAGAACAATGAATATCTTACTCGCTGGTTTTGAGCATAACGTCGTCTGAATAGCGAAATGATGGTAGTTGCTGAATGAGTCCCATTCTTTTTGCTATTCTGATTTGCTCCTCTTCTGTCAGCTGAGACACAGGACGAGAAATTCCGGGAGATGGATGGAAAATTGGTTCATCATCATGCTGAAATTTAGAATGAGCAATGAAAATGAAAATGGAATGGACTGTAATAGTTGTTATCAATGCATACATCGTCCAGACAATTTCGAGACATTTAATGACAAATTATTGATGAGGAATGACTGACTCTCTGCTTCATGGCAAGCATCACAGTCTCTTATATTTTCGTAAATAAGTAGAAAAACAGTTGGCGGATTATTTTGCAACTTACACAGAAATCAAAATTCAAAATTTTGAGTGAATATCAAAAAAATAAAAAACGATGACCTGTCCACTCTGTTAAAAGGACTGTCGAAAGGTTTTTTAAAGCAATAAAAGGCTCTTGACAGCCAAAAAAGGATATTCAAATATTCACAGGGCTCATTCTTTACAATGGTTGGTTCTACGTTATTATTTGAATTTCAAAAGGTTAATTAATAGGTTTCATGGAGGAAAACTCTCAGCTCAAAGTAGTTTACCGCAGAGGACCCTAGTTGATCCAGTTGACGTGATTTATTAATGAGGGATTTCTTCATGCATCCTGATCAGGTCATGCTTAAAAATTAGAATGAAATTTCGTCTATTTTAAAAGTACACACGCGATTAATTTCGACAGCAAATGCGACATCTTGGCCTGATCACGCCCGAAATTCGATCAGATATTGAGATCTAAAGATTTTTGAATCAAAAAAGAAATTAATTATGAAATTAGATAAGAAGTGATGCAAAGGAGAGTGTAAATATCATACTACTTATAATCGAGAACACGGTTAGAGATTAAATGAGATACTGTGAAGAAGGTGAAGCAAGCATGAAGTTTGTAAGTAATCGTCCGCCCCAAGCAACCATTCATTCATATACCGTAGATTGAGACACGTGCAAAATAAGAATTCCTTCCATTACTTTCCTTATCGGGTAGTTGCTGAAGCAACCATTTAAGATTTCCCTCTCTACATGCATATCACCAATAGGCTCCAGCCACTACACCTTTTCCATGTCTATTTCAGATATTTCCAAATCGATTTCAGATCTTTCCTAATGAATTTCAGACATTTCCAGATGGATTTCAGATTTCTCCAATTGAATTTCAGGTATCTCCAAAGTTGAGTTTCTGATAGATATCTGAAATTCAATTGGAGAAATCTGAAATCCATCTGGAAATGTCTGAAATTCATTTGGAAAGATCTGAAATCGATTTGGAAATATCTGAAATAGAAATGGAAAAGGTGTAGTGTTTATCTCTTAAAGTGATCCGAACTACAGAAAGAGATAAAAATATTTCAAAATTAAATGCTAGTTGATAGGAGCACAAGCAGCTCCGGCGGTTTCCCCAATGTACAAAAGGTACCGGTACATGTTATTTAACATTGTGACACCTTTTTGCAGACAACATTTGGATCTTTCACCCATCACGCATGTGTTGCAATCATTACAGGGCTTTCCCTTAGTAGCGAGGAGCACATTCACCAAGGAATAAGGATTTACCACCAGAAAACTCAACCTAGTTGTGCAAGACAGGCCACTACATCTCGTAAGGTTACACATCTTCCGTTTGAAAGATTCTGTCACAAAAGGAAATATTAAATATATCCAGTTATTATCATTTTATTTTCTCTTTTATAGAAAATGTGAAATATTTAGAAAAATATGAATTATTTCCTTCAGAAACCTCAGAGGGCAACCATTTTCACAGGGTGCCCTTTTTTGCAAAGCCCCAAAAAAGGCTAATTCTATCGGATATTTTTAGAGATTCACATTTATTGATTGACTTAGTGCTGTATACACGCACTGTTCACCCTGGATCATTCTTCTTTTTGCGATCTAGGAACTGATGAAAACTGAAACAAAATACTCCTACTATGGATAGCTTCGATAAATTTTGAATGAAAAAAGGTAGCAATCGCTGCTCCTTCACAGTCTAGGCAAGGAATATAACCGTTGCCCTTAGACAATTTCATCGTGATGTTGATAAAGCTACTTCCTGAATTGCACGTAAGCGTATTTTCTTCAATATTTGTGAATATTGCTTAATTTTTTATATATGATAATAATTTATTAAGCACAATATTTTTGTATATTTATTGAATTGCACGCGGCACGTTCTACTGTATCGAGCCATGGCATATCATCTAGCATGCTGCAAAGTTAAAGGCCATGGAGAGATAATAGATGCATCCACATAATACGGCATCCTGTAGGCATACAAATGCTAAGATAAATACAGGAAACTCATCTGTACATTACTTCATGTGACATTCAACAAATGCAAAGGTGATTTGCAAATAATAGTCTTATTAGCTGATATATGCCCAATGCCGTGTAAAGTCTAGGATGCACCGAATTGTGATTTTGATATTCGACCGAATGCTGAATTTTTGGCCCTCACTCGTTGAAATTACCTGAAACAAAACAGCATTCAACGATATTCTAGTCCGGGAGCTAGCGCGAACTTGTGCAGGGAACGAGGTAGTACATAAAACTTTCACATGGCATAGTACACCTCTAACCTACTGCAAAACTTCGCGTCTGCCGGATCAGATCATTCGCTTTTCAGAAATATAGAGGATAACACAATCCTATGTATTTCCAGTGGTAAAATTGTGACATTTAAGGTGTTGACTCCATTTTTTCGGGTTTTTGCTCATAAAAGTTACACAGATTGGTATTTTGTTGAACTGGTTATTATAGAAATCATCTACAGATCATGATCTTTCAAATGAGTTATCATTCATTGGCTGAGGATGAAGTAAAGTGTACAAACAGACACTTTTCGTTGGTGTAACTGCAAATTTTAACATAGAAATTTCAGGAAAATTGTTGATATACTTTAGCGAAAAGTGTCTGTTTGTACACTTTACTTCATCCTCAGCCAATGAATGATAACTCATTTGAAAGATCATGATCTGTAGATGATTTCTATAATAACCAGTTCAACAAAATACCAATTTGTGTTACTTTTATGAGCAAAAATTCGAAAAAATGGAGTCAATACCTTAAGTGTCACAATTTTACCATTGGAAATACATAGGATTGTGTTATCCTCTCTATTTCTTAAAAGCAAATTATCTGATCCGGCGGACGCGAAGTTTTGCAGTAGGTTAGAGGTGTACTATGCTATGTGAAAGTTTTATGTACTACCTCGTTCCCTGCACAACTTTACGCTAGCTCCCGGACTATTCAGGCAAATTGCTTGAGACCCGTTCTTAAATTTTAATAACGATACATTACTCAGATCAATTAGATTTTTATCAAATGAAGTTACTTCAGCATGAAGCCCGAATTTTAAAGAGAGGTTTTATTTGATATTTTGACTCAACAACGAGCAGGATCCTCAGACTATGGAAGAATGATATACGACAAAAATGGATACAAAAATTGTATAGAATGTCGTCCACACATGTGTTTTATGAATACTTAGTATAAACAACTGTTATTGATAAATGCTTCAAAGATATTCGTAGTCATTTCTGATATCTTAAGAAGACCGCCAATTACTCAGTAGTTGGTATCTGCTGACGATGTTGATTAGATGATTGAGGAACTGGTAGAATACTACCATGTACACATGTGGCGGGATGCCGCTTTGAAAATAGAGAAAACTTTAAATATTTGGGTTCATAATAGCAGTAATTAGAGGAGGAATTGAAATCTCAGCGATAGTCGCTGCGTGTGCGCGATGCATGCTTACTCTCAGGGATGCCTTCTCAATTTTGGAAGCCGTTGGCTGTCAGGAGATTCAATGGGGTTCAAACCTGGAGAACTGCCGGGCCATGGTTCCAAGACTTCGATACCAGAATTTGATAGCCAGTTTCGAACAGACCTTGCTGCATAGTATGGGGCGTCATCATGCTGGAAGATGTGGCATCCACGAACATCTAGCCATGTTTGAAACTTGTTATCGAGTAGCTCACAGCACAAGGTGGTGTTGATTGTCCTGTTATTGGGTAGAAATCAAAGGGCACCGCAGGCGCTAGCTGCGATGGTACCTGATTAACATTCAGTTATCTAGGTTTGAACCTCATCAAGAACTGCTGGGCTGTGGTGAAGAAGCGAGTTGCTGAAAACGGAAGCCCACTTCTCTCAATGACCTCAAGAAGACGGTAAAGGAAGTATGGACTACCGAAATTAGTGAGGAGTATTGCGAGAAGCCGATAGTATCCATGCCGCAACGCATGACAGCTATCCTGAAGGCCAGAGGGGAACCAGCCAAATACTGACATTTCGATTGTATTGTTGAAGCAAAACCCTTAGATTTGGTTGTCTTTTTACTGAGCGCAGTTAGTTAAAATCACGTTATTACCCTTGGATACATAATTCAGGAGTTGGAACAGATGTTATTACATCAATATATACTATTTTCTGACTCAAATTGAAAATTATGTTAATCATGGTATATGATGATTTCTATGATTGATGAGAGATCTCTTCTTGTGATAGGCTATAAAAATTAGTACGATTCAAAGTATAACCATAATTCGCACGATCTGAGACCGTGCAATTTTATTTAGTGAAAGGAGAGTTAACCATCACTAATGTAATTATTCTAACTCATCTCTCCTATACAGAAAAAACACTTGTTTGCCTAAATTTCTATTTTATCAGTCGTAGCATGATATCTCTGCAACACTGCATAATCCATTACCATTGTGTGACACCATTAGAATTTTGTATCATGGTCACGATCAATAATATATGGAAAAGGAGGTTTTGACATTGGTAGCATCGTGGCAGCCTAGGAAAGTCAGAGAAAAATGACTTCTACGGCCAAGACTTGACCAAAATAAGATGAAGAAAATTGTGAAACATGGGGAAAGATGTGAAAATCAGGGTGCAGTCGACCGAAGTACAGAAGGGAAAACAGACTTTAGGATTGCATTTATGTCAAGAAAGAATGCCAGAGAAGCTTCATCATAAGTACCTTGATTCTTGAGCACATAGAAGAAAATTGAATAGAAATCACTATCAGAAATTTGGATAGTGTGTTTCTTTTGAATAAAAGTAGGCGTCACTTTCATTTATTCAGAAACAACACAATTTAAATAGATTGCCGAACGGCAGCTTAGCAGATTCTATCGTTCAGTACGAAAATGCTCATTTCGAATTTCACGAAGAAAGAATATTATTACCCGTTTCAGTGATGGCGTTAATGTTGCTTGTATCTTAATCATTTAATAAAATGGAAACACAAATAGTGACATATGCTCAGCAACAAAAGAAAATGTGCGTAGAAAATGTGAAATACAGGGAAGTTTCTATTGTACTAAAAACTGAGCCAGTGGTTTGCTCCACAATTACGACATCGGCACCTACTAAGACTGCAAGAAAAACCAGCAGTATCTACAGCTGAAATATAGCCAGCCCAAATAAATTACAGAAATCTTGACAATTAATCACAGTCAAAATGCAAAGAATTGAATCTTCGTGGTCGAACTGGCAAGGTTTTCTGTTGTACTGTACCTCTTGCACTGTACTGTACTTTGAATATCACTGGGCTCGCCGCTGTCCTGATTTTCAGACAACAAAAGCGAGATATCAACACGTAAATTGCGGAAAACTGATCGATTAGAAAGCTCAAAAACTTAGTACACATTTTGGAGAAAACATTGCCATAACAACAAATTGATTACGACAATTTGATTGACCATTTACATGAATAAGTTAGATGACTCTCAAAGATTTAATGATTACTTGAGTCTATGGGCCCATTACCCGTTGGCATCCTTCACGATTCTTCTCTATAGGCCTCTGTTCGTGGCTTGCCTGACTAACGGTTGCAGGTTTGCACCGCACCATTGCCTCACTTCGTCTATTCACATTCGTCATGGTCGTCCATGCGTGTTTTCTCCGTCTGTCATGCCAAGACTCACCAGTCGTCCGTCTTTCATTTTGCAGATGTGTCCGAAGATGCCGAATTACATACGCACCACCATCTGGATTTGGTTCTTTGATGGTTGTATTCGCTGCAGCACCTCGGCGTTTGCTATGTGCTGGTACCATTGTATGTTCAGCAATGCTATGTAGCGACCTAGTTGATGCGCCTAGCGTCTTCATTTCTTGAATAAAACTTCGTTTGAGTTTTTCGAGTCTTCCTTTTAACGGTCCTCGTTTCAGCCGCGCAAAGAAACACACTGAACACACATATGTGCACCCGCAGCACCATCATTTTTGTCTGACTGCTTATGTCCTTGCTTCTCCACAAACTTCCATACCCGCATAAAGCATATCCGATACGCATGTGAATCTCTCTGCTGAAATCATTGTTGATCGTCAGTAGGCTACCCAAGTATACGAAACGGTTCTCAGGACTCATATTCCACCTTCCACTTTAATGCCATGTGTTGTTGCGTCTCTACCCAAAGACAAGGACATTCGTTTTGCTAGCATTTATTCACAGTCCCTTCTCTCTGCGTCTTTTCGAACCATATCGGTACAAATTGGTACAGCGGTCTCAAATCGATGTTATCTGCAAACCTTATGTTATTAACAACCGTACCAACTACCTTGACGCCTTCTCCTTCCTAGAAGTGATAAGACTAAAGGTGACACCGGATCGACCTGTCGTGTGCCTTTCTCCTGTCTGAACCATTCCACAGGCACTACTCCTTTGTGTACTACTGCTTGAGAGCTGTCAGAGATGCTTTACAACATTTTTGATCAGTTTGTTCTGTACGCCATGCGATAGCAAAACCGACCATGTCATTGCATGATACACACTGCCGAAAACTCTTGAAATCTATAAAGCGGTTCCACATTTTCTGCTCTTGTTTCATGAGTGTCTCTTCTGCCATCAGTTTTAGTGTGAGAATTTGCTGTATCACACTACGGTCAGGTCTGAGCCCAGCTTGCTCCTCCGACAAATATGATTCAACCGAAGCTTTGAGTCAATTGGGAACGATGGACAACAGCACATTTGAGCACATGTGGTCGACAAGCAATATTATACGATAGTTGCTGCATTCGGCTTGTTCTCCTTCTTTCCAGATCGCTTTCACGACAAACTTAGTGCACTCTTCTGGTAGTGATTCGCTTTCCCACGCTTCGTTACAAATTTCATGTAATGCGTCCATCACCTCATCATTTCCTTCTTGCAGCACTTCACTAGCAATACTATCGCTGCTCTGTCGAGGTTTCAATCGTTTGATTGCCGCCTCCACTTCACTGTGTAGTATCGTTCCATACCGTGGGCTATCAGGGGGTGAAAGGTTATGCACATCTCTACGAGCAGTATCAGTCTCTGGTAGTTTAAGCAGCTCAATGCAGTATTTCGCCTGCTGCCTTCATCGCTTTGGAGTAGGCTTCCATTTTCGTCCTTGATACTCATTTGCTGCTTCGGTTTCAAATTTTCGTTTGGATCTTTGATTTATTTGAATGTTGCATAAGTTTCTCATTTGCAATCCTCTCTATCTCTCTGCCTCTGTTTGCAAACAATCGTACTTTGACTGATTTAGATGATCTTATTTGGTCGCACAGGTATTCTGTCATCCTTGTTGCTGTTTCAAAGCATTCTGCTTTAGCTTGCCTCTTTCTGTCAGCCAACAGATGTGTGGCGTCAGATATCCATTGGCATTTTGGCTTGCGATCTTCCGATACTGTATGCTCTGATGCTTCCATAGAGAAAGTTTATCAGGTAGAGTGGTAACTCCGCATTTATTGAATCCCCAAAGTTTATACACTTTCAACTTTATTAAGTGAATTCGAGGGGGATATGGTTGCTAATTGGTACCAAATGTGAGATATGCAATTTTTTGTAGTTTTGAAGAAATTGCCACGGAATTGAGTGATCATCATTGTAATGCAGGAGGAATGATGGTATTTTACAGATTCTCAGTGTCACGAGAGCATTGGAGATTTAATGTTTGTTAAATTAGCAATTGGATGGTTTCCTATTACTTTCATGCTGAACCTCAAGAGTATTTTCTTAAGCGTGATCATACCACAAGCAACCTGCCACTGGTAGAGCAAAATAGCAGAATCAATGACAATGATTTCAATTAACATTGAAAGATGTAGATGGGTCCACGTCACTATTCAGATTCAAGAAATGAAACATGAATTAGTGAATCATAAAATCATACCGGTGAAAATTTAATTAAAAACTTGAAATTTCAGCCAAGAAAGCACGAATAATATCACGACTTTTTCATGAATACTTCCATTATGATGCGGATCATGAAATTCCCTTGATAATCAGCCTAATTTCCGCTTAGTTAAGATGCTTATTAGCAAACATTCATTCCTTGTTTGTTTCCAACTTGTCCATTCATATCCAACTTGTTTCATGCTAATTATATAGGGGGCGTCATCTCGGTAGTATATAAATTGGCAAAATTTTGACTTTTTTAAAACTGCTCAAATAATTTTTTGGACCACGGGAACGTAATCTCCGCAAAAAGATGATTTTTTTCATTTAAAAATTTTCACTGTATACAGATACTTTTTTGAGTCGACACTCTACCTATCCCTACTCTATGGCTGCTTCTCTCATTGTCTCGCATAACTTCGATATTCGTAAGTCTAGACCAACTGACCGAACAGTATCTTCCAGCATCTGTTTCAACTTGTCGTCGTAGAAACCCTCTTTGACTCCCACCTTTTTAGAGCCTCATATTCAGTCTTATTTTACTTATCCCTATCCAAGCCAAGGCACGAAGCCATACTAGAAGCTAGGGGTGGGGCAACTTTCAGACACTCGCAACTATCACCATTCACCAGGTTATTAATCTCTAGTGAGAGCGGTGGTACTTCCCGATGCGGACAGACTCGAATTCCTGCACTTCTGCAAGGTCGAAGCGCGGCCCTTAGCCAACTGAGTTTTCCTGCCAACTAATGTCTTTTGTGTATTTCACTTCTCATGCAAACTTTAAATCGAATTTGGCATTTGCAAATTACTAAGTTACTAGGTCTGATGACATGTCTGCTCCTTGGTGACTCCTACAGCTCCATACCGCTGACTTCCAAACGTCTTTATCATAATGATGTCAGTCATGTTTCGAAACAGCCATTTGGCGCGAAACGGGTCAATTTTTTCGATCTATTTTTGCTGTCATCACGCGTTGCACACGAAGAGGATTTGGTTAATGGCAAAACCAGGTAATGATTCTGTTCTGCTATTTCTCTCTTCATAGCCCTATCTTCCATCTCTGCTTCATACCCATCATTTTTGGAAACAACCATTCGTCTACTGTGACCTTTTTTCACACATCCCTTCGTGTGACTGAAATCTGTGTGCTCTCCAGTTGATCATAGAACTCCTCGATTTCTTCATCCTCCCAGTCTGATGTGAGAGCATGAACTTGGATGACCGACAGATTGGCGCATTTCTGCCTCTCCTAAGACGTCACAGTCGTATGGCAACATCTCAATGTTTCAGTAACTACAGCTTCCCATCATCAGTCAGTGTTCTTACATTCCACGTGCTCACCTTCAGCATGGTCTTGGCAGTTTCTACTTATGTACTTTTTCAGTATCCAACTTTTCGACCCAGTCTTGGATGCTCAGCTGGGGACATCAGCATTGTTTGTTCGGATGATACCAGAACCGGCATGTGTTAATTCTTTTAATCGTCAACATAGTCATGATCTCTGTGGTTTTTATGTTTTTGTGTCTTAGGGCATCTCCAACACCTCCAATAACTGTCTCATTTTTCATTCGGGTTTGGGACCGGCTATGTCGGAGTGTGAGGTGAGCATTTTACGCTCTCCATAATGGATCGTCGCACAAATACCCTCACATGTTTTTAGGCAATCGGCAAAAGGCTAGATCTGGCATCTGGGCTATAAGACTGAAACTAAAGAGGTTCTATGAATCATTGAAGCAATAATGCGGATCTAATAGCTCCTTTCTTCAGTTCTGGCTTTCTCATTTACTCCAGTTTGAAACAATGATCACGGCAGAAGAAATGAAGAATTGATTTTTAGAGTAACTACAACAAGCGGAAGGGATTTTCTTGAAGCTAATCTCAAGTATTCGCTGGTAGTTTCATGTCTACATTACCTCTACGCATACTGTCACATGCCGACAAGTGGTTTTTGGACAGGGCACATCTGTGTTTTCCTTATTCTTGATAGTAGTTAACAAAATGGCAGCAAGAAATGATAAGGAAAGCCCAGGGAAAGCCACTGAATGAGATTCTAATAACAGAAACGATTTCAGCTCTGTAAAACCTACTTCAAACAAGTTCAACACAGGCACGCGGGAGCAGAGGGGCTAGGGAGAGTTAAGCACCCTAACATTTTCATTTCTCTCGCAGCGCCTGTGACATTTTCAGCCGAACGCATTGATTAATCATGGAATACAATTTATTGATAGGCTATACCAAATATACATGCACATGCGAAACATATTTCCTTGACATTTTAGAATGTATATTTCTCATTATCGTCCACGTGCATGTACGTGTTTATTGACGGTACTTTCGACGTGTAAATAGGTGGAGCTCAGTGCAGCAACCTCAGAAATACAAGGTCCCCTCTCCAACCAAACGCCTCATACATGAATTGTTCAAGCTCCTCAATTAACTAGATGTACGATTGCTAATGGAGTGGCTGTAAGAACTCATTGAGAAGGAAGAGAATCTCAATACTTTTGATGAACCGCAAAATAGCTGCAAATGAGTCTCTTCATTTGTATTTGGAAATTATTATCGATATTCATATCAAATAGATAAATTTGAATGAAAGAATCTTAGTCTCACACTCTTGCTTGAATAGAAAACAAGGACTAAGGTAATAGAGTCATGCCAAGTTACGATGACGATATTAATAATAATAATAATAATAGAACTTTATTGCCAATACAAAAGCGGTATATGACATGGTATGGTACAGTACATCAGGCATCATACAGAATCAGGAAGAGGAAGAAAACTTTACAAAAGATTTGTTGTACATGGCGCTGGTTCTTTTGTTAGGGAGCAGAGTTCTTTGGTGACGGATGGTGCAGGACAGTTCTTCACGAATTACAAAAAATTGGGAGAGGGGATGAGTGGACTTATTTTTGACAATTTTTACAATTAAACGCTGACAGGTTTCATTCAACATTTTAGTAAAGGAAGGTTTATTTACAACGCCAGCCCAACGCCTGGCCACACGATCAAGTTTCTCTAGTTTCCTGTTTTTACAAATGTTCGAGTCACACATGACCGGCCAACAGAAAGCTATATGGGAAAAAACGAAAGACATGTAGGCGAGCCAGAGAGAAGAAACACAGTTTGAATTACAACGAAGCCTTTTTACAAGCGAGAGACCGCGATAACACCTTTTGTACAATTCTAAAAACTGGCGGTTCCATGATAAATCCGCCTCAAAGTAAACTCCTAAAGTTTTCAGAACTGAAACGCATTCAATAACATGATCGCTGATATATACAGTTTCAATAGAAGCAGTGGAGGAGCGAGAGATACACATGTACTTGGTTTTATTTACATTAATGGACAACTTCTTTTGGAGGGACCAGGCAGAAAAAGCATTCACAACAGGTTGAAAATCATGATAAGAATCTACGCTATTTAGATGGATGAGGGTAATATCGTCAGCATATGCAATAATCTTGGTTTGAGGTAAAGCAGGGAAATCATCAACAAGCAGAATAAAAAGAAGGGGACACACCACTACTAACTTCTTTCCAAGGAGTAGCAACACCATCTACAAACACGCGTTGTTTCCGGTTACGAAGAAAATTACCAATAAAGCGAAGCGTAAAGGGGTCACAAGCAAACCGATCAAGCAGGGTCTCTAAAAGAGTTTGGTGACTAATAATATCAAATGCCTTTTGATAGTCAATGGCCAGGATATTTACAAAGTTTTGTGGGTTGGAGGTAATATGATCAAGAACAGAAAGGCGAATGGCTAAAACTGCATTTGTGCAACCCCCGAAACCATTGGAAACAAACCCAAATTGGCGAGTATCAAGATCGTGATTGAGGGACGGTAAAATAACGTACTTTTTGATAAGTTTTTCAAGGATTTTACTGAGGAAGGGCAATATCAAGATGGGACGAAACTCAGAGCTATCCTTCTTTGGTAAAGGGGTGACATTAGCCAATTTCCAAGGGCTAGGAAAGGAACCAGTGCGCAGGCATAAGTTATACAGTAAAGTAAGAGGGGTGACGAGGACGTCAGCAAACATGCGATAAAAATATCCGGGGAGACCATCAGGACCTCTGGAATTAGATTTAGAAGATGTCATAAGGTGATACACTTCTTTTTCAGTGATGGAGGGAGGAGGACAAGCAGCTTCATGTATGCGGTGATCTTTAAAAAGATGATGATCCGATGATTGGAAGACTGTTGAAAATTTTTCATTAAGGGAAGAGGCTGATGAATTATCAAATGAGGCAGTTGCATTTTGTGACCGGTTTAGTTGGGAATTGATAGATTTCCATTTATCCTTAACGGAAGAAAAAGCCGTATTAGAGTAAAATTTCAGCTTAGCTTTAGATGATTCGCTAAGAGCTCCCTCAATTTAAGAAATTTTGGGTAGTTTCCTCGAGACAGAGCCTTGTCCCTACAGTCAGAGAGGGCTTTTAAGGCGGGGTAAGCCAAGGGGTCTATGGAGCGCATTCCAACCGTTTTCGAAGGAAAATAAGTCTCATAGCAAGAAAGGAGAAGTATTTGAAAATCCTCAACTAAGAGATCGATATCCGTAGTAGACTCAATAGCTTTATGCCAGTCAACAGATTGCAGCAACAACATACATTGAACAAAGGTGGAAGGGGTACATGATCTGACAATCAGTTTAGTAGTAGAAACAAGCTTAGGGACAATACTCTTAACAAGGACACATTTGTGGTCGGAACGGCCAAGGGGGGCAATGCAAACAGGGGTGTCAAATAAATGCTTTTGGTTAGTGATCACAATATCGAGAACACTTTCCTTACAAGTAGGCTTCGTCACAATTTGGGAGAGGTCATTATAAACACAAAAGTCATGGTAGTGTAGACGAAGGTCATTAATGTCACCAATCATCAGAAAATGACTACATGTAGATTGGGTATTGTCTATCAGTAACTGGAGCTTATCCAGTACCACATCATGGGCAGAGACATTGCCCCAGTAGGGATGATAAATGATGGCAAGAGCGGTGTCAAGCTCATCAAGGCGGTAACAAAGCACTTGAGACTTGACATCACGAAAACGATCGTCACAAATAACAGAAGTGGAAAGTCGGGACTTAATAAACAGTAAAATACCACCACCATTCGCATTGCGATCCTGCCGCAATACCTTGTAGCCAGGTAAGGTGATGGATAGATCATCAGTTGTGGCATCAAGCCAAGTTTCAGTTGACCCGATTACATCAGGGGAATACTTAGCTGCTCTCACCTTCAAATCATCCAGTTTGGCGAACACAGACCGGGCATTGAATAGCAGGATGGATGGAGCATTCGGAAGTTTACGATGGGGATTACGTAACTTGCGTTTAGAGACTGCTGCAACGGACGCACCGACGAGGCTGATATCACCAAGTTGGGAGTTGGTCGCTTGGACATTCGCTGCTGAGGAAGGCGCTGTGTTGTGCAATAGCTTGTGGAACCACAAAGCCCGCCGCTTTGTGCGCGGGAGTCTGTAGTCTCGTCGAAGGCTTAGGATCTCAGTGCGTGAATAGCACAAGCGAGCTGGTGAAGACACAATGCGATGCAGGGAAGGAAGTGGAGAAAACGACACGCGCAGTTGCTAACATGGAGGCGAAGTAATGTGACTAGAAGCTAGGACACAAAAAACACAAAAAGTCGGGTTATGACCATGAGATGACGAATGAAAGTTTCACCAATGAATAGATTGTCTCCTGACGAGTCCAGCGATGTAAAAATGAGACATCTTCGATAGCTTGAGAAGAAATTGTGAAGGAAATGCCGTGATGTGCTGCTGTCTAAACGAGGAGATCGCAGACACGACCAGCTCGCTACGACGACAGAGAAGTTGTGTGAGAATTTGATGTGATCATGATTTCAACTTTCGTATTGTTCTAGAGAATGGATTAATCCGATAGATTGTCTTTTGTATAAAAAAATCTTAAATGTATTCGGTTCAATAAGATATGTGAGACAAGAGACACATACTATAGCATTTAACAGTTTGGGATCAGTGAAGGACCAAACGTCGTTTAACTATCCAACTGACGGTTAGTGAGTGTCAGCATTAACTCGTGAATGAGATGATAAATATTTCCATCAAACTGCTTCTCCATTTTTGTATAACCATTATGACTAATATTCAATATATATATTGTAATTATGGATATAATTATAAAGGTCACGGTTACTCCGATTACATATTTACTTTATATTTTAACTTTGTAAAATTTGCTCCTTAGCTTTGGCTGATGATTGTGATAACATGAAACTCTGAGTACCGAGTTCTGAGTTTTTCCTCCAAACTAAGTAAGATGGCTAATTAAATTTGAAAATTTACATTGACCAACATTGCTGATCCATTTACGGAAACCTGCCATGGCTCGGACCACTTTATTCCACAAGGTTGTTATACACCTCACCTTTTCAGCGCAAAAGAAATATCTGTGATCACATCTGATTACAGATATCTCATCACCACCCATTAACAGCTGGTTTAATGGGTGCCTTTTTAATGAATGTGTCCATTTACACACCAATAATAACATGTTCATCATAATGTTCATCACTTGCAGTTCATTGCAATATCAATTAATGTTGAATGAGAAAGACAAAAAGGACTTTTAAATTGTGTTTTTTACTGCATCATTTCTCGTCTTTTTTAAATTCATCATGACAAGATAGCGCTTCTACGTTTGTTGCACCATCCATAAATTTGAAGCTGCATAGCGGCTGTCATTCACTAGAAATCAGACGGCAAAAAATCAAGCCGACTTAATATTGTGCAGGCACGATATTCAAATGAGGAGAATGAACTACGACGCAAGACTGAAACAGACTGAATAATCTCCAGCAGAATACTCAATGATTCAACTTTCTTCCGGTATAAGTAGAATTTATGTCGATGAACAGAATCATCATGCAAGTTTGCTCAAAGTTTGTTTCAACTATACCACCTACAATATATACATATATATATATATATATAACAATGTAATTCCTATGTAATGTCCACTACAATATGCACTGGACAGAACTTGTCTCAGGGACCGCAATTCCGAAATTACGTCAATGAGAAAATTTGAGCACATTTTCTGGCAAGTTGGTATTCGATTATTCTGCATAAACGAACAGCCTGTTCGTCCGTGATAGGAGGCATGCTTCTTGCGGTCTTGCCCACGCACAACTCATTGCTTAGCTTCTCATATTGCCAGTCTTTACTTACTCTAGAAACAACTTGAGTTCTTTGCTCCTCTTCGGCGATCAAAAATGAATCTGAATCAGTTGTCGGCCCTGATAAACAGCTCCCCATAACTTATACATCCTAACGACAGAAATTACCCATGTTAACCGTTTGTCAACAAATACACAGCTGACAGACAACCTTGACAATTTTAGCAACCGAACAGTGTAGATAAACAAACTTACTAAATTAGTGGCGGTTAGCACTATTCGTTTCTAGGGCGCTATGAATCATGATGGAAGTGAGATATGATTGAGTGGCATGCAAGCTAGGCTAGTGAATTTTATGGAAATCATAATAAATGGTTCCTCTCAAGTTATATGAAGAAAAAGAGATTATTTCATTTGGTCGTTGAATTAATGAATGTATATGAGAGTCTAGCACGGTGAAGACGTCGGATGTGGCCTTTGGCAGAACGCAGATTTCAGATCAATGATGTCATTGACATCAGATTGCGACATCAACTAGCAGACATCAAATCATCATGTTGTCAACCATCAACAAAATAATCAACAATTAGTGTCACACTGACTTCCAACTGAAATACCACTATCTGCAAATTCGATGAAAATCTATTACTTCATTTTATGCATCCATAGGCAAGCACCTTCGCCCGAAAGAATTCTTATGAGTTATTTCTATTTTTGTGAGGGTTGCGCTTCACAACATGCCTACAGATCAATTTCAAAAGTGGAAATTCTAAGCGCAGATCTGTTGGACAGATCGCCACGATCCAGCGAGGGGACGTATAGCAATGAAGCTCTATGTAAACTTGATCCAACTTAGAATCAATGATCTTGAAAGATGGATCTAACAGATTGTCTCCATTTGCTAGAAAAATTTCTCCATGGATTCTGCAGTCCCCTTTATCATGGCTATAAATTAATCCATTTCTTATCACATGATCTATTAGTAAATTTAAATTTGCGTCTGTCAAGAATCATTTTTTTTAATCGATCGACTTCATTTACTATACACATTCTCGATGCGTCATATTACAAGTTCAAATCACTTTCATTCTTTTTTGACTATGCAAAATCGTATTTTGTGTGTTTTACTCAATTTCACCGGAAAATCTTCTATTCTTCATTATCTTTACAGACAGGAATGAATTATCTCCATGTACACACATTATGAAAGTTTGAAATCTTGCATCTCATCGCAAAGGTCTTTGAGTTTGAAAAAGTTCTGACGCAACTACAGTGAGAGTATGATAGCATACTCTAGTTTTTTTGAACTTATAGTGTAAGAGAACTTTACAGTATGAACTCCGATTTGAACGCATGAGATAGGCCTGCTACTTGAAACGGGGTGTCCATTGTACGTACAATTCACGTATGTACGTGAATTGTACGTGAATTTTGGGAAAATGCGAAGGTGTACGTGAATTTCATCTCAGTTACGCAGATAGTGGTATTTACTCCTATTTACTCCTACTTGATATCCACTGATTCTTGTTACATGTGCTAAATTTTTTTTCTTCCGTTGTTACACCAACTCTGACTTGGTTCTACAAAAAAGTATATTACAAGAAAGAAAGTCATAAACATGTAGATATGTTCATATAATATAGCCGCTACTAACAATGGGTCTGGGTTCAGACAATGAAAATTTGTGAAATTCTGGTAAGCAGCGTCTTGACATCTTTGTGTCCTGAATTATTTTATGCTTTTTGTAATAGATGTATACATGTGTATTGTGCAGTCATATACTAGGGCTTTTTGTCTCTATAAGGCCCATATATAGATGTACATGCATATGTGGCTACGCAAAATTGTCAATGCTTGGACAAGGCCAGCAAACAACTGGGTCGGTTGACTTAAACGTTCATTCTATGACGTGTTGTATTACTTACAGATAGAAATGCATGCGTGATGAAAAATGGTGAGACTGTGTCGTTCCAGCTTGTTGTCAGTTGCAGATTTTGACAGTGCTAGATAATGTATGGATGGCTTCAGTCATTTAATTGACTTGGATCATGTTTTGGCTCAGTCTGATGGAGTTATCGCACGATATATAACCATGAACTATGAATACCAAAACATGACGACCTGCAGAGCATAAAATAAGTCACCGCTCTCAGATGGATGTTTTGGTTCGATTCTGGAAGAAAGAAAATCAACAAGGTTTTGTCAAAAATTTATCATAACAAGGTATCTAAGTTCCGAATTTTTAGATCACACGTCAGCCTCAAACTTGCTTGATGCTTTATGGCGAGTTTTAGAATCTTTGGGACTCAAGAAATTGACTTCTGTGTCCATGGATGGGCCAAATGTTAATTGGTCACTTTTGCGAATACTCAGTAGTCGTAGAAAAGTTGAAGGCTTTCCTGCTTTGCTGGAATTAGGCTCGTGTGGCCTGCACATTGTTCATGGAGCATCTTCATTAGGTCATACAAAATGTGGTGGAAAATTGACGAAATTCTGTCATCCTCTTATTATGTTTTTCAAAATTCGCCTCTTAGACGAGCACAATTTATCGAAATCACTGGGTTCAAACAGTTCCCGAAAAAGTTTTTCCGAATCAGGTGGTGTGAAAATCTTGACGTTGCAAAACGTTTCATTGAACTGATCCCTTCATTGATTAAATATTGCTCCGAAATCCATCCGAAAAAGGAAAGCTATTGAATTGAATGAGGCAAGGGAGAAGGAGAAGGAGGAGGAAGCGGAAATTTCATACTTATCTGCACAACGGAAGCGCCGACTATTGGAAGACTTCCAGATTGAATAGTTTTTTTGCTATGGTGGACTCACTCTATTGTTTCTATCCTGATGTTTTTAAAAGAAATAAAATGCATCTCCTTGAATATGCCACTAATATTCTTAGTTTTAATCTGCTTTTAGAAATCTAAAAACACAAACCCTATTATTATTACCCTTGATTTTTTAATAGCCGTGAATTATGTTTTATTTAGAGATTATTGAGTGACCAAAAATACCATTTATTTGTGAAATGATGGCTTCAAAACAGCATCGAATGCACTTATATTATTATGTGTGCAGTGTGTATACAAGATAGTTCTGAAGAACTATCTTTCTACTGTAAAGATCTCATTACTGCATTTCTTTGAGCAGCTGCTGCGGGTAGTGTTTTTGAATGATTTTGACTCAACCAACTGTCGCTTGCCGAGCAGGGCAAGTAGGCCTGAAATAGTGGTACGTGAATTTTTTGTCATGTACGTGAATTGTACGTGAATTTCTTTTGTCAGATAGGGTGGACACCCTGTTGAAATTTCATCTGCTTTTCCGAGAATTCAGGAATGAGGCCTACCTCATTTGAACTTCCACTGCAAGAACGTGTCTATTGGAGAGTGCACTGGCGATGGTCAAGTCCAGAGCCAAAATTATTTTGAACGCGGTGTGAGTGAGCCGGAAAACAGAAGGGGTCGGACGGTTGCTGCTTTCTGATGGTGCGCATCCACTCCTGTCGATCGTGGACCATTGTTGGATTCAGGTACAGAGCGTGACGATCCTCGGAGACAACTTGCGACCATGTTTTCCTAGGACTTCCTTTCGGTCTTCTGCCTTCTATCTTAAAGTGGAAAGATGTTTTCGTCCATTATCATCTGCGGCCAAGCCACCGCAGTCATATTCTTCTCAAAACATCGGAAATACATTCCAGGTTCATCATCCTTCTCAGGTCTTCACCCCTTTTTCCATCGGCTAGCCTCATACACGGCCTTTCTCATCATCGGCACATTCTTATCACCATTGCATTTTCTGTTCTTTGAATCTTTATGGTCTGATCTCTTTTCACGGCCCATGTCTCACTCCCGTACATTATCGCGTCACGGGCACTAGCAGATTACACCTGGCTTTTCATTTTCAAGGTGGGAGCTTTTAATTTTGGGAAAGTTACATTTTCATGGAACTTCTTCCAGCAAGGTCGGATCCACCGGCAACAATCAACACATTACCAAGATAACAGAAGGAGTTATCTGAGCTAAAACGGTCACCACCCAGAAATACCTTGCCTACCTTGGCGAAGAGTCGACATTATCGCAGTCAGGATGAACCCATATCTGCTCCGTCCGCAGCTTGATCGTCCACTTCAGGGTCGCTCTGCTGATGGTCTCCATCAATAGCTGATTCCGTCGCCGTCGTGCTGGTCCAAATAGATCACTCTTACTTCCGGAACCGCGTTGAATGCCTTTTGCCACCAGTCTTCGCAGAGTGTAGAAGTCCTCACTTGAATCCTTCCCGCCCAAGTGATCATACAAGAGACATGACAGTAGCTGGATCAAGTGTCAGACTGCCATGAATCGAAACTGCACCAGCAAGCTTATCTGCCTTTTTATTGCCAATGACACCACAGGCCATGACAAAATATCCATGTCATCCTTCTGAGTCGACTCTTTTCAAGGGAACCTCTCCAGTCATTGTAAATAAGGCCACCTCTGATATTTTCCAATGTAGGCATGGAGTCAGTGACGACAACAGTATGCCTGTAAGCAGTCAACTCGAGCCAGTGCAAAGCATCTGTCACAGCCTTCACTTCCATACACATACTGGAGGTCGTAATACTGAACGCGCCACAATTTTCATGTACCAGCTTGCCATAGACGAACGCCACAAAAGACCAACCAGACTTCACACCTCGTTTGACTGAACCATCAGTGTATATCACTGCATAACCTGATCTTGAGTTCGCATCCACCAGTAGTCTGATCTCAACATCAGCCGCGTGCATCGGCCACTCCCGGCACTCTTCCCAATTTAGCGATTACATTACAGACGGGCTCCAAGAATGCAGCGGCTGAGTCCAATCAGGACCACGCCTCGCGCTTTCGTATTCACAG
This sequence comes from Prostheceraeus crozeri, assembly GCA_907163375.1. Taxonomy (NCBI): domain Eukaryota; kingdom Metazoa; phylum Platyhelminthes; order Polycladida; family Euryleptidae; genus Prostheceraeus; species Prostheceraeus crozeri. The sequence goes on along the minus strand of CAJQUW010016446.1, from coordinate 48,471 downwards.
TCGGGACAAGGTGGATTCTGCCTTAGTAAGCCACACCGTTCCTCTGCGCAACCGCGATGTCGGCATTTTCCCGACCTTTTGATGCAGCGGATGGTTCAGATCCCTGGTTACTCGCGGATATGCTTTCACCTGTGCCGCCTTATGCCTTACGCCCGCCTTGCGCCTCTTCACCCACAATCAAATCATCAAAATCATTCGTCTCTACCTCAGACCGTCCCGATCTCCCTGGACACACAAAATGGGACGCAGTTCCTTTCACACCACTTACATCGTTTGCGGATCCAATGGTCGCACACGCCGCACTTCTATGCACCCACCCCTTGTCTGCAAACTCTGCATGGTACTCTCCAGACTCTGCTAAACCTCACAAGGCACCTCTACGTCTTGTCAACTTTGGTTGTCATTCCTTTTGATGCTAACTTCAATGTCAGGCCTTCAACTGCGGTATCTATGAACAGTGGGTCATCAGCATAGAACAACTCCCATTGGAGGCCAACACAAGTGCTCTTCGTCACCCGATCCATAAAAATGCGCTTAGAAGACGGTTAAGGACAAATCCCTGATGCAACATTACGTTCACGGGAAAACTTGAATTGTCGCCAATTCGTGTCCTGACAAATGTGTCAGCGTGTAACTTGGCTCCTTTAATTGCAAGATTGAATATTTTCGCCGTTCTGCTTCCTCAGGCAATAGTAGATCAATGGCAAACATCGATGCGGATATGGGAAAAAGCCAGATACAAGAGCAATGGTATCAAAGTAAATTTGGTTTCAGTAGGTACCTCCTTCAATGATTTTTCGTCAATGCAAATTTTAGCTGATATGAAAACAAAGCTTTACCAACTAGTTTTGAGTATTCACCCTTTGTCTAGGCCAAAAGGTGACTCGACAAGACTGCCTTTACATAACAATGAAAACTCGAAACTAATCGGCAAAACCTGCCTTTTATTTGCACTAAAATTTGCATTAGCCAAAATTTATTAATGTGTGATATATCATAAAAAGGGCTCGTAGTACGGCCAAAACAAAAGTTCGGTGCACCCGTAGTCGACAATCACCAAGATTACTTAACAAGACTTCTCAAGCCTGTATTCAAGGAGACCTCGAGGCACAGTTTCCCATGTATGGCTTCGAACAGCTGATACCTCTCCTCCAGATTCTTAACAAGCGATTCGTCATCTCAGTTAGCTTATCAAGATATTCATTGACACATCATCTCCACATCTTCTTCGGTCTACCAGCTGGCCTTTTGATTCTTCATTTTCATCTCATCTACAGTCTTCAGAATATCTTTCTGTGATCTTTTGCACTTGACCGAGCAATCAGAACCTTTTCCTTCTCACCACCGAACTGATGTAATATTTCTATGACTAGGTCTAATCGCCCACTGTTCGTGTTTATGCTGATGAACTGAAAACCTTAAAATTCAAGTAAATCCGGTGAATGCAGTTCTGCAGTCTTGCTTTTTTGTTTCGGTTGTAACAGAGCAATTATTCGTTACTTCATATTTGAATACATTCATTTTTCAAAATAGGCACCATATTCCTGACTTTTCGATACTCGCTCAACCACGGCACACTTATGCTGACTGCTTCTTGAAACGTTTTCTTAAAGTAAAGGGCATTTACCTAATATGGCGATATTTTATTTTTGATTCAATGTCAACTGAGTTGATAGAGTGATCTGAAGCTTTCGTGTCAATTTAGCATACCTGAAAGTAGGAAGCCAGGGAAAGTTGTAGTGAACCTCCTGGAAAAAATAGGAGAATCTGATCTCTTGAAAATCTGCGGCAAGCCTGATTTTGATTCTACAGAATGATGGAATTATGATTAATTAATTAATTATAATAAATTAATAATTTATTCGCTGGTTTATATGTAATATTTTGCTATGGCTTTGATAAGTATTGAGATGTAAATGCATGGTCGCAAGTTGTTCACAAATCAGCTTACTGCGATTGAGCACGAGAATGTGACTGCTTAACTGATGCGTTCTTTCCACTTAGATAAACGGATGTGAAACATAGACGCTAGGATGTTCAATAAACCGAAAGTTCGCTGCAGCTGAAATTTGGCTCATTCGAGACATGTTTAGGATGTTGTGGATTCTACACTTAAGTAACGAACAAGTCCTCCAAATGACGAGCACCGAAATGCAGTTGCCAATTAATATCAAAATACGCCATATAAAATTCTTCGTTCCTGTTATTGCGCATTTTCATGTTGCTCTTTATTTTGAACCTACCTGTATTGCCCGTGGGAACCCAGATCATTCATCGGAGGGATCACCACAATTGGTGCACACATATTTTTTCTTTTTCACATTAAATATTCTATAATGGTACTCGCATTTACAATATAATATATCACACAAATTACTCATTTTGGTTGGATGCTTCTTCGTATGTTACACACCATTCATAGCAAAAAAGAGATTCAATAAACCTTTTGATCATCAATTTCACATCACATTTTAAATCATACAATAATCATTATTATTTTGTGCTGATAAAATATATTATAATAGTCTGGCTGAATGTGACAAGCTAAAGACCTGAAGAAAGGATCTTCTTGTACTCCCATATTTTCCTTCCTCATCTTGATAGAGACTTCATCCTTTCTTAAATTCCTTCCTTTCACGAGGAATATCATAGCCTGTCTGTTTATTACTGGCGCTATTGTGTTGGTGTCAAAAGCGCAGTATCGTCAAGTGCTAGATGGTCTATGATGCAATAACATATATTTAATCATAGGTTCTTTTGCAGATTTAGAATGAAGCGGCATGCAAAGATAAAGAATGCAAGGCAGACTAAATTGGACGGCTTTGTTACTTCAACTCAAACCTTAAGCATTCCAAGATCTTCAAGATCTTCCGGCGGACGCCAAACGACTATTGAATCTTTACAGGTAAGACATAATACAGGGGTGAGAATGATCCGGAAATTTGACCAACATTTTATTGGGTCACGAGATTCGTTGAAAAATGCAATAAAATCGACGGGTGGGGGGGGTGGTAGGGTCATTGAAAATTTTCACTGAAAAAATACTGTCTTATCGAATAGATATTGGTCTACTGGTCAATTATAAATTTTGTTGTTTTTGTTTTCAGTTTATGTCTGTTTCGTAATTCCGTATTGAATTCATGAAGGTATGATATGAAATCAATGATTTATTCTACACTTGCCATGCGAAAAGAATGATCCGGATTATAATCAATGTTCCAACGAACCTTCATTTCTGTTCCTAAAACTTAAGTGATATCCTCTATAGATATCAATGATTTTGTTATTCAGACAACTTCTTCTAGACTTAATCAATTTTAATGAGATTTTATCAGGATTAAGTATGAACATGTATGCCTGGTCATGTCTTGCATCAAAATAGTTTCCCTCGTATCAATCAGATCTGATGACTATTAAAGAACGGAAGCCAAAGTATCATTGACATTTGTCCAGTCAATAATCAATGCAACTGAGGGTTTCTCCCGCGGGGTTTAAAAGGGATCAAAATACATGTATATTAATTGATGCTCCAAAAGACAGGAATTTTTGCCTGCGGCGCTGTAAAAGCATTTAGATACTATGCAGTACTTCTTCAGCTTGAAGGCTTCACTTGTGGCGCTTTAAAAGGTTACATATTCTATCATTTTATACTCCAAAAGCCTGGAAGTTTCGCCTGCGGCGCTTATGTTGTCACATGCGTGCAAGCACATGCCTATTTGGTATGGAAACACGTTTTTGTAGAACATTAAATTTTCCGGAAATTTCTGAAAAGTGCGCTCTCAGGCCTGATAATATGATCAGATGTTTGACTTTCGACAGTCAAATGTCGTTTTTGACAATGAGTCATCTCATAGTAATTAAAAATGTAAGACTAACTGATCATTGAGCAAACTTGACTATGGTAAAAATAGAATTTGAAAGAAATATTGGTGTATATCTGAACACGGTCTAACTTACTGCAACAAAAGCACGTAGAGATCTCGCATCATGAATATTTAGTATTCAACAACAGGAATTCGATAAATGACAATCGGGTTTATGTTCTATATGTCATATATAGGTGATATAACTTGCGATGGATTTGCTAGGCGATAGGTAATTGGTTAGCGATATTTTGAGCTCATTTGCCAGCGATATCTCTCGTTTCATTAATCTGAGAATTTTTAGTGTGCTTGTACTATAGAGATGTAACTGAATCAAGAGGGCAAGTGACTTAAGTGTTACATATGCAATAGCAGGAATATCTCATGTGAAACTCGCCAGAAATGTGACGCATTGTTGGAATTGATGCGAGAAAAAATTGCATTAAGCACTGAAACTTTTGTTTCAGCGGTTATGCTAGTGATGATGGCATTCTCGCACCTTCTTCTACTTCTATCGCATTATTTCGACCAATTACTCATGCTCGGTGACGTCATCTGCTATTCAATAAATTATCGGCAAATTATTCATGCGTATTTGAAGAAAGTAGATTTTCTCCTAACACTCCAAGTGGAATAATTTGTTTTCTACATCGTTTAAAAGTAAACTTATGAAAAGGTTTCGCATCAATTGAAAACCCTCTTAGTTTCATTTTACTTCTATTACATCAAGCCTGAAAGTGGAACATTTAATGGACTCTGCTCATTCATTCTTAGACGCAAATGTGCTATAGGCCTACAGCACCGTGTATTTTGACGTGTAAAAAGAATTTCATTTAAAAGTTATCACCTCTATCAGAAAGCACTTATTTCCTTCACAGAAAAGCACACTTGAGGTTTGCTATGTAAACAATGGATTCAAGGAAATGAAGTGTCCAATTTTCAATTTTGTGCTAGAATCACCATCGGCACTGCTTCGAAATGAACTCAAGCAAGTCGCGAGTGAATCACATTTTACCGGTCTTTGAAACACTTAAATACATGGTATATATATAGTCTCCGTAGTCCTTGTATATATAGTCTCCAACAGGATATTCGCGACGACTCTAATGAGTCTGGTGACTACAATGACTCTATCCAATTTGAGAAAAGTGTCGTAATGTGATGAGTTTCCATCTTCTTATACATGTACGGTGCATTACAAAATGATCGGAAGTTCTAAAAACTGCTTATTGAAAAAGCCTTCGTCTGAATAAAAGATGTACCTTAATGAGTCACACACGTGAGCAAAAGATATTATGAGAGATGCCCTTAAAAAAGGGATGCATGTTAAAACCCAGTCACAGAAGTAGACTTGTAGATTTATACTGTACAATAATATACATATGATTAGATCCACGGCGCTGAAGATCCACGGCGGGCTTTAATTCTAGTCATCTAAAGCATTACAGTATAAAAAGAGCACCTGCAATTTCTGAACTTCGAAGAGTCCTACCCAAAGCGCTCAAAAGTCAATCCTCGCTAGGCACTCTTCGTTCGATCAGTCAGACATTTTCAGGCGTCTGAATGATTAGACGAAAGGTACCTAGCAATGATGGACTTTGATTTTTTGGCTGACACTTCGAAATTCAGAAATTACAGATTTATCATGTCCACCTTGAACGAATAAAAAAGAATATCGTCATTATCATAGCTGAAATAGGAAATCGCTAGTAGGTTGCATACTGTTGATATCTATGGTTCATTCCATATCTTATTATTGACTAATAATGATGACATTTGACAATAGATGTTATTCAGTTGTTTGGAGTTTACGTTAAATGAACATTATTCGATTGTCATCATGTGATTCTTCATTTTAGCTATAAGTTTCTATGTCATGCTTGTCAATATAACACAACTCATGTATGCGCAACTGCTGGTCGTTCTAACAATGGTTACGGGCCCAGAGAGAGATTAGATGTGTACGTGACTTCGATAGATTGTGATATGACGGATGACAAGATACCAAATATTCAGAAGCTTGATGCAAATAACTGGCCAACTTGGAAATTGCAAATACAGAATTATTTGGGCGCGCGTTTGTTGTGGAAGTTGTGCTTGAAGGAGTATCCAGCTCCAGTACGTGATACAAGTGAATCAGAGGAAAACTATGCAAAGCGGATTGATATATTTCAGTCTAACAATTATCGAGTGTTGACTATTTTTGGATAAACTGTTTCTGAGAAATACCTGCATTTGATATTAAATAGTTCTGTTGATTCACCGAAGAAGGCCTGGGATGCTCTCACTAAGCAATTTGAACGTGCATCTACTGCGAATAAAATGGATCTTCAGCGTCAGTTATTTCGTTTTCGAATGAAGCCAGGTTGTACGATGGAATCACATATCAAAGAATTTTCTGAGCTGATTGAGCGGTGTGTTTCGCTTAATATTGTATTTCCTGAATCTTAAAAATGCTGTGCTTTGCTCTGCAGTTTACCAGATGATAAATATGGTTATTTTACAAACATTTGGTTTGACAAAGATGAGAAAGACATTAAATTATGTTCTCTTACGGAATCTTTGCTGGCATTCGAGAATCGACGCTTGGAAACTTCTGATGAAGCAAGTGACAAAGTTTCTTCCGTATTGAAAGCTACCGCATGTTATAATTCAAGAATTGGTCCATGTTATGATTGCTCTCTTATGGGTCATTTACACAGGAATTGTCCCACAAATCCACCTCAAGCTCAAGCAAATTTTCGCACGAATTTCAAGCGCAATCGTGGTTTTCTCGAGGTCGCAGAGGAAGAGGATATGGACAGCATAATGCAACCTTGATGAAGGGAAATTCTCATCTTGATATACACGGGTATATTCACCATTATTCCAAAACCTCAATTTAGTTGCAATTCACAGGCTTGGGTTGTTGATTCTGGTGCAACAAGTCACATTACAAATGATTATCGCATTCTTCAAAATTTTGAGGAATTTGAGAACAAGCGAAGTGTGTCTACTGCAGATAATCTTTGTTACGCATTCGGCAAAGGTGTTGCAAATCTGAATTATTCCATTGATGGTTCAAGGACTATACCTTATCAGTTACATGATGTTCTGTACGTTCCTGATGTCAAGAACAATTTCTTTTCGGTTCGTGCGGTAACTAAAGAAGGATGTGTGATTACATTTGACGACAAATTCGTATCAATTTACGATCAAAGCTTACGAAAGATGGCAACAGGTTATTTACATGGTGACTTGTATCTTTTGAATCTCCTTGAAAGTGATTTTCATACATATAAATTATCAACAGACACTGACATTGATTTGTGGCATCAGCGTCTTGGTCATTGTGGTCAAAGGAGATTGGAAAGTATAAAAACACTAGCTGCTGATATTCATTTACCGAAGAGCATACAATTATCATTCTGTAATGGATGTGCGGAAGCCAAGCAAACGAGTAATTCCTTTCATAAAATTGGAAGAATTCAATCTTCATCAATCTTCATCTATTCAATCTTCATCCATCATTTTGGACTTAGTTCTCGAGTCTATTGGAGGTGCTAAGTATTTTGTGACCTTCATTGATGACTACAGCAGAATATGTTCCGTATTCTTTGTGCGAAACAAATCGGAGGTATTTGAAAAATTCAAAGACTTTGAAGCTGAAGTTACGAATCTTACTGGTAAAAGGATAAAACGTTTCAGAACAGACAATGGTGGAGAATATACTTCAAATCAATTTCGATCTTATCTTAGATCCAGAGGAATCAAACATGAGCTTACATGTCCATACTCACCTCAACAAAATGGAGTGTCAGAGCGCATGAATCGAACTTTGCAGGAGATTGCATTGGCGCAATTACGTCACGCTAATTTGCCTACTCAATTTTGGGCAGAATCGTTGCTGTGTGCTACCTATGTTAGGAATAGAATGCCTTCAGATATTCACAAAATGACTCCATATGAACGATGGTACGGGAGAAAGCCACATTTAAATCATATGCGTGTATTTGGCTGTATAGCATATGTTCACATTCCGTCTCACCAAAGATATAAAATGGAGAAGAAGTCTCAAAGAATGATTTTTGTCGGATATGCCACAAATGCTAATGGATACAGGTTTTGGAATCCCCTTCAGAAATCATTGACAATTTCTCGTGATGCTGCTTTCGATGAGAAATCATTTCATGTGGTGGATGCACATACTTTCGTTGATCCTGCATATCCAGATGCATCAGAACAGAAGTTTAATTATGATTCTGATCAGCAAGATGAGCAAGCAGTACGTCGTTCTTCTAGAACTTCAGTGCCTCCTGAACGATATGGAAATTGGGCCACAGATGCGCAGATGAAATCAATTGATGAGATGGCATGTTCTTCTTCTCATAAACTGTACAATATCAGTCAAATTGCTGAACCTGAAATATTGAGGAAGCATTTACAAGTCCTGAAGCAGTTGAATGGAGGAAAGCAACTGATGCTGAGTGTCAGTCTCTTGAAGAGATGAATACATGGAAGTTAGTCAAACTACCGGCCGGACAGACAGCTATTGGATGTCGATGGGTGTTCCGAGTAAAGTATCGCAATAATGGTCAAGTTGAGCGTTTCAAAGCAAGACTCGTGGCAAAAGGGTACTTACAAAAGTATGGTGTAAATTTCGAAGAAACATTCAGTCCTGTTGTTCGCTTATCTTCGATACGTGCATTACTTGCGTTCGCTATACAAAATGACTATTTAATACATCAAATGGATGTTGTCACTGCATTTCTCAATGGTATATTGGAAGAAGAAATTTACATGGTTCAACCGCCAGGATACGAAGTAGCCGGAAAAGAGGATTATGTCTGCTTATTGCAACGAGCTCTGTATGGTTTAAAACAATCATCACGCTGTTGGCATTACGTATTATGGAATTTTCTTCTGGAACTTGGATTTAAACAAAATAACAGTGATACATGCATCTTTTACAAAGACTCTCCCATTACGATTATTGCTACATATGTGGATGATTTGATTATCATTTCTGAAAATGAAAATGATCTCCTATTGACTAAAGACAAGTTATCCAATCGTTTCAAGATGGTTGATATGGGAGCTCTTCATTATATTGTTGGAATATCGGTTGTCAAGAAACCTAACGAATTATGGCTATCTCAAGAGTTCTATGTCGACAAGATGTTGGATCGATTCGGTTTGAGTTCGGCCAAAGATGCATCTACGCCTTTGGATGTTAATGTGAAGCTCGTAAAGGATGATGGAATTAGCAAGCCAGTGGATAAAACCCTATATCAGTCAATTATTGGATGTCTTCTCCATATATCTTGCCACACGTCCAGATATTCAACATGCGGTATCGATGTTATCAAAATTTAATTCTTGTCCGCTCGAGATTCATCTTACTTCGGCCAAGCGCATATTGCGATATCTCAAATTCACAGTCTTTTGGACTACATTTTTCAAGAAATGAAAATGAGCTGGTTGGATACTGTGATGCTGATTTTGCCGGTGATGAAGATGAGACATTCTACTACTGGTTATCTCTTTGGTCTAGCATCTGGCGTAGTATCATGGTACTCAAAGAAGCAATCTGTGGTTGCGAGATCGACAGCAAACTCAGAATATATTGCATTATTTTCAGCAGCACAAGAGGCGATTTGTCTTCTCGGATTGTTTGACGAAATCGGCAAAAATTACAGACCACTAACAATCTACAGTGATTCTCAAGCTGCTATAGCCATGGCGAAAAATCCTGTTTTTCACGACAAATCGAAACATATTGAGGTGCATTACCATTTCGCCAGAGAAGAAGCTACAAAGAAAAATATTATGCTACAATATTGTCCAACAAACGAAATGGTGGCTGACGTATTTACAAAGGTGCTCCCACGAGAGAAATTTGAAAAATTTCGAACTCAAATGGGAATTCTCGATATGTCTGAACGGTGGGAGTGCTGATATCTATGGTTCATTCCATATCTTATTATTGACTAATAATGATGACATTTGACAATAGATGTTATTCAGTTGTTTGGAGTTTACGTTAAATGAACATTATTCGATTGTCATCATGTGATTCTTCATTTTAGCTATAAGTTTCTATGTCATGCTTGTCAATATAACACAACTCATGTATGCGCAACTGCTGGTCGTTCTAACTGCGAAATTGTTTCATGCACATAATATGAAAAAATGATGAAGCTTTAACGTTGCTATTCCCCAATGTCGGCTTGGACGGTGGCAACTTTGTCTGATTTAAGATGGAGCGCTGTGATACCTTTAGTCCGCATGCCGTTATTACCGACTTCCCATGACACTTACGAAGTCTGAATACTTATTACCTCGGAACCTAACGATCATCTGACCATTTGAACTAGGGTTAAAACGATATTAAAATTTTCGTTACCGATATTTCAAAATTCTTTATCGATACTAATATCGATATTTCTATTGATATTAATATCGACATTTATGACGATATCAATATCGACAATAATATTCATATTGATAATGATCTCGATGATGATATCGATGCAACATAACGCTATCTATTCACTATCTGTAAATCAATTAAAGATCAAAAAATTGTGAGTATCGATATGAATATTGGCATCAAGATATTAATTATGATGGCTATATCCGTATATTTATCATTTAGCCTATGCAAAATCAACATGTACAAGTACACCTACATATCGATGACGTTCGTATACAATTTTCGATCAGACATCAGCTAAGTTCTAATGTCGAAAATGATAAATTTGATTAGTCTAACTGAAAGTATGATCGGTAAGTATGAAGAAACTGAAGGCAAAGGATAAGTCTTCAACTTAATGACTAAACATCATGTCAAGTTATAGATTTTGTTAGCTATCACGAATGCAATATATCATGAATGATATAAGTCAACTCAGCTGTTTACTAACCTTTTCCCGAAGTAAACCGTAAGTTACCGTAAGTAAACCCTTTTAGTACACGACATACGGTTATTTTATTATGTGATAAAAAATCCAAATTGAACTTGACAAGAAAAAAATCTTATCTCTATATTCATCTATCTAAAATGCTATTCTAACAAACTGCACTGATGGGTTACGGATTGCACTGAAAGCATTTACATGGAAATAGATTCAAATTCATTATATTACTCAGGAGACGAATAAGTCTTTCGGCATTTACTGCCGTCAAACGGTTGCGATCTTTAGAAATAATACGCGTCGCTTTTGAAAACAATTGTTCTGATGGAACACTAGTTGGAGGGCACGAATGAAATTTCAAGTGCAAGTGATAAAGATCTGGCAGTTCACTTTGCAGCGATTGCCAATATGCGTAGACGTTCTTAGAATCTTGCTTTACTGAAATGCGGTCTTTCAGATAATTTTCTAGCTGTGCTTTTGGTCCTGAAGTTAGCACTGAAGAGATCACTTCCACCACTGGTCATAAGGCACTGTCCATCATGCTGTCGAAGGTTTGGGCCACTTCGATGCTGTCTGTTGGATGCTGTGACTGTTAGGGTAGATCTTCAGGTACGATCAATACATCATCTTCAAGATGTTAAAAATTTTGTATTGAAAGAAAGTCAAATTGTTTATCATAAAATCGTATAAAAGGTTAATCAATATATTTCGACTATTATACCATATAGTTGATATTTCCTCAACATCATCATCTTCGCAAATTTTTTCGAGTTCACTCACCACTATCTTCTCAGTTGATAGATAAACGATGAACGATAAACGATGATTGATAAAACGTCATTTACATTGCCTATCGCCAGCAGTCGTTATGTGTGCGCCATGAAACAATGGGCTACTGCCGTTTACTTCGACGAATCATATTGTTATGTGCTTATTTTGTTGAGAGCAGTCATCTCTAAGGACAGAAGTTAATCTCTGAGGCTGCGGTCTCCTACTATGAGATACTGAAAATAATGTATAAGTACATGTGTACATAGGAGTGTGTAAAATATAGGTGCGATGTCGATATTTTTATGAAAAGTACGGTAGGGAAAATCATTATTCTAAACAATATTTAACATCGACATACATTTTTTAATATATACTATATCGATACCTGTATTATCGATAGCAACTTATCATCAATATTTCACCAATACTTATAACGATATCATTATCACTGATTATGTCGGCAATACTACTAGTGTATGCCTAAATATTGATCTTGTCATCAACATATACGTATATATCGATATTAGAGCCAATATGATCATTTGACATCAATTTCAAGATTTATCAAGATCGATAGCATTGTTAAAAATAATACCGATATCATCATCGGTGATGATATTGACATTCACATCGTTATTGTTATCGATATCATTATCGATATTTGTATAGATAAAATTATCGATATTTGTATCGATATTATTATCGACATTGTTATCGATATCATAATCGATATTGTTATCGATACTATTATCGATATTTATATCGATATTGTTATCGATATTTTTATCGGTATTATTTTTAGAAATATCGATGTTATTGGTATCGGAAAAATACCGATAATATCGATATTATCGTATCGGTATCGATATCGTTTCAACCCTAATTTGAACCTCTGTGCCAAAGGACAGCATCATGTAATGCGTACGAGACCTTGCTATGACGCACGTTAGGGCCTTTAATATGCTGCACGTATATGTGCATAATATATGAAATAGCACACAGTTCTAACGCATCTGAACTAGTTTACAGTAACTTTCGAAAATATTCACTTAGAACACATTGTCATTTCTATTACACTACTTAATTTTTGTAATGAAATGACGATAATGATCATCTTCATTCTTGTTTCACAAGTATGCATTCGGTGTATGAACGTTTTCTCATTACGACGAAGAGACACATGATTTGGAAACGGGGGGAAGCAGCACATCGACAAGACATGATATCATTACACTGTAGAGATTTGGATGACAAAAGTCATGTAAAACTTAAAACATTTATGAGTCGTAGCGGTCACGACATGTAACTGTCTTTTGCAGCGCGGTCTCAAGTTCAGAAAGAACAAAGAGAGCTGTCTCAGATAGCATCTAGTACATAATAGTGAAAGCTGCAGCATTGATCAGCTTAGAATGGTCACCACGAACATTTCAGTGTTTGCCGACAGGAGTAGCGCGATGCAGGGAGATAATGAAGTTCGTTGCTGAATAGAATGTTGTTTGACACTCTTCAATTTGACATCATTGGGAACCAGATCTGAAAAATACAGGAATAATAAATAAAACTTCAGAATCAAAAAAATAGGAGTTTTATTAATATTTGTTAGTGAACTTCGAAAGGTTGCGTGTTCAATTATATTTACAAATAATAATATATTTCAATTATTTATTAAAATCCGCAGCAAATTTGCATGGTTTAGAAAAACTGTCATTTTAATTTCTTTAAATAATCCGTACAGCACCTAAGTATAATTTTTGTTTTTTATTTTGTATTGACGACGACCTGTCAGCAGAGGTGTGATAAGCATTTTGAATAACAATTTGTTCTTTCTAATTGTAGGGCGTTGTTGTGATCGAAGAAATGGAGCAGGCTAGAACGTTGCTAACTGCAAAGGACCAAAAGCCCAGTATAATTGTGGAGACACTTGAAAAACTAGGGAAAAAGTTTCCTTGTCAAAATGTCCTGAAATCAACCCGTCTTGGTAAGTTGGCAATTGCATGGTGATTTCAGATTTTCAGTTTTACCTATCATCAGTCACTATTTGACTTCTTATAAACTGAAGCAGGTTTTTGCTATAGATGATAATATGAAGAAAATTCATTGTTGATGCTGATTTGGTTTATCATTATCCTGGATGTAATTGAGTTTAACAAAACAAAGACAATGTTAGTGAAAGTTTGTATTGAAGAGCTTTCGACAACGTCTTTGCCAATTCAGTAAAACAACAATTGTCTAACAAAGCATAAAAAGAACCTGACATCTGTCTTGTTAGACTCTGTTGGTGTGCATGGAACTATCTAAAATACTTCCAACTATTTAGTTGGTGAAAAATTGAAAAAAATGAAATACCTATTGGTGGGCAAAATGGGCATGTGCGGCGCATGTTTTTCGCATGAGCATGTGGCGCATATTTTCTGATGACACTCTCTCAAATATATATATAAATTTATAAATAATATAATAAAATAAAAATATATATATAATATATAAATTAAAAGGAATTGAAGCCTTTGTTGGCATAAATAATGCGTTGTTCAGATATCACAAATTGTCGCGATCAACTGTCTCATTCAAGTTCATTAAGTAATCTGTCAATCTAACCACGAATGCGGAGTTGGAGGCCAAAAAAATGATAAGTCTCCAACTACGGTTGACCTTGTCTCAATGAACTACATTTTGAAGAATCATCGCAAATATTCATTAACATGCTGAAACCCCCACATATAGGCGGGCTTGTTATCTCAACATGGGTCATTGATAAAGTGCAGTCCATGCGGAGTTTCTAGAAAAGCTTAGCTAGTAACTTCGAATTATCTAAATCAAAAAATTAAAAGTATAGTTCATAATACTTCCTCATGCACCACCTTTCTTGTTTTTCCATCTTCTGCGTTGATGAGCACGATATGCCAGTTTCCTGTTCTTGTTGTAACATCCCAATTCAGAGAACTGACATGAAAGATGTAAGCCTACGTGTTTAATGTTTGACCTTGAGCGAGGCTTGTTAATTGTTGTTGCAAAGCATGGTCTAATAACAAATTGGCTTCTTTTAAACGATTGCCTTGTCGGGTGTTGAAATGATGGCGATAATATCTGTAGGATCCATTTTGCGTCTGTCTGATTGCAGAACAGATCCAATTAAATGGCAAGCTTGGCCTTGGGCGCGAAAATTTGGGATTAAACCTGGGAATTTTATGTCTTTGCAGCCAAAGACGTCATCTGAAAAGCACAGTTGTACTTCCGTATGTTATTTAAGAAATGCTCGGACTCTGGACCGGATTGATGCAATAACTGATCAGTTAATTTGAATGGCTGTGGAAAGTCGTCAGCTTAATGCTTGCCTAGAAAGCAGCACAATGACTGTTTTCTTGAGCAAATTCTGCTGCCTTGCAAACTGTGCATATATTTTCCATGCTACCTATAGCTGTCTGAGACGTATAATTTCCTATATCACATCTTAACGCCATTGGCATATCTAAATTTCGACCAATCGTTGGTGCTTCTTCATCCAAATCCGGAGCTAATCTATTTCGCTTTACTTTCTCATATTGCTTGGGACATCATCCTAAATGTGTTGCTATCTCTAGCATTTTCCTTAAAAGTATTAATGAGAAGTGTTTGCGATTATATTATTACTTCGGTGTTTACAACATCAAAAACTGAGAAAAATAATATCAAATCATTAAAATCTAAAGACGCACGCGTCTTTTTCTTGTTGGAAAAAATGTTTTAAATTCATACTACTTTGAAAGTTACATAAGGAATGTGTGGACAATTACCGTAAATAGCCGCGCATGGGACGATACCATGTATAGGATGCAGTGGATATTTGACCCTAAAAACGATGGAAAAACTGTGTGCCTGTGTATAGGACGCATCCTAATTTTAGTACTAAATTTCCATTAATTTTTATAGAAACGGTGACCATAAGTCAATCAAGGTGAACTCCATTCAATTGCTATGATCGTCGAGTGTGCTGATTGCTGACTCACTCATCCTGTCAGTCAGCAGATTTCTGTCTAGCCTATGTAGACTATCGTGGAAAGGATGGGTTTATTGTTCAAATCGACATTGATTATCAGTATTGCGCGCAATCCGAAATCAAGTTCTGTGCGTCAGAAAACAGCAGTGCACTTCTCATATTGATAAATATTGTAAGTTTGAAACTTTTATAATAAATTTTTGATTCTATGATAAATGCATAATTTTTATAATAAAAGTATCCATGGATAAGACGCACCTGGGTTTTTAGGTCAACTTCTTAAGAAAAAATGCGTCCTATACGCGGGTATTTACGGTAATATATTTCGGAATCGAGCAGTTTTCAGGAATTTTACTATTGTTGTTGAACAACTGATTTTGAACACACGGAAAAATTGATATCATGACTAGATATTTTAAGCAAATATTTAATTATCATGTTTTCAGAGTAAAAACTCAATCTAAAACAATATTTGATTTTTTTTCTAGAATATTGATATGTAATAGCGTCATTCCTTTCTGGTATTATCGGAGTTTTAAAAATAATACACTGGGAGTGTCATTTATTTACATAGATAATGCTTTTGAGTGTATCTCAACTGAATTGATCTTAAATCTGTTATGCTCTAGGTAGCATAATTAAACTGAGAGTTTTTGAAGTAATAGGATAGGCGTATTTTCAATACGTGTATATATTTTCTGATCATTCAAATCATATTATACAATATACGTTCATGTATAGAGAATAGAATTAAGTAACCTTCATTGTATGTAACTGATTGATGTAATTATAATTTATTTGAATTGAGATTTTGCTACCTAAAATGATTTGTCATAAAATTGAATTATCTGATTCGTCAGTGAAATATCTGATCTGATCTAATTTTTCAGAATGAAATACATCAATTATTATTTGATTGTTTCGTTGTTTTCATGAAATTCCGGTTTTATTGTTTAGAAATCAAATACCCGGAATTAGCAAGCATCCCACAGAATTGGAAAATGTTCTAAAATTGTTGTATACTAAAATGTTTCTGTCCATATTTGTTATGACGAAGATATCAGAATAGATTAATTGTAATTAAAGTAAAATATCAAATTCGTCGAAAGTCTCACTTACGGTGCACCGGCCCGAGAGCCGGTGCAAGCAGAAATATCTGCACCACGCACAGTCCTACAAAAAGAGCATCAATTCATTGGCATACTAAAGAAATTTTCTCAGATTTTTTTGGTTCATGGCATGAAAGCATATACATGTAATTGATTATATTCAAACGAGTGTCTGTTCAATTCGTTTGTAATTGACTATCAATACTACATCGCTAACCAAAGTGACTGGACAGATGACATTGATCAACATACATTGCACTTAGGCTGCGGCTTCGTTGACCAGCATTTCATCGTGAACATGAAACTCTCTTACTGCTGCAGTGTCTGATTTCTCGCTACTGACCATAAGTGAGTGAGTAGACACTAGACACGCAGTGCTACAAACACAGACAAACGCGGTCAATTGCGTGTGCACCATTCAGTGGACTCCATGGGATCGATCAACAAAATCATTTTACTCTTGGTAAAGTAAGTGGTCCACTAAGCTACAGATATCTGAAAGCACACTTTCTCCGCGTGAGACTGGAACGCTTGAGGTGTAGCTTTAGTTCTGAAATATCGATCATTCAGGTAAAGTGCATGTTGTTGAAAGTAGTGAAAACTGTGCCCTACTTGCGAGGGATAGGTACATGGATAGGTACATGTAAAATTTAGTGTTATCAATAGGTACATGGATAGGTACATGTATAATTTAGTTCTCAATAGGAACATGGATAGGTACATGTATAATTCAGTGTTATGAATAGGAACTTGTATGAGATCTGTTTTACTGGATAGGTACATGTGTTTGGTACACCCGGTTGAGTACACTGTGTTTCGGAACGTCTATGAGCGAACTTGTGCGGTTTGGTTCTGAGCACTTGGGTACGTACCGATAGACGTCCGTTGTTTGATTTTGAATGGGTTTGCTCAATTGCGACTATTGTGACAATTATTTTAAATGTAGCACTATTTAGATGTGAAACTTTACTGTGCAGCTATGATTTAGTTGCTCCCCAATAAGAAAACCAATTCCAGAACTATGTTTAAAATGAAAAGACAAGAGATTTACAATGTAAGTTTAATTTAAGCGTGAAAAATAAATGACGGGTACAGATCACGTCCCTCAGGCGACTCCATAATCTTCAGGAAGTCATCACACCATTCATGAAATGTCTGATTTTTACTAAAGTCATGGTCACACTCGTGTACCGGACACTTCACCGGTAGTCCACTCCGCCTTTGAAGTGCTGACACAGTCAAGGTTTTCCATAGGGCCACTTTGCAGCCGCAAGAGAGATGGACGGTCATATCCAACTGACCTCCCATAATGACTTGGCTGTCATTTTGAAAATAAAATAGT
This sequence comes from Prostheceraeus crozeri, assembly GCA_907163375.1. Taxonomy (NCBI): domain Eukaryota; kingdom Metazoa; phylum Platyhelminthes; order Polycladida; family Euryleptidae; genus Prostheceraeus; species Prostheceraeus crozeri. The sequence continues at coordinate 30,514 of CAJQUW010016446.1, read as the reverse complement.
GGTTTTGAGGACATGCTTCTTGTTATGGAACGTTGAGGATAAGTACTTAACAGTTTGGAACAATGACATCCTTTATATAGTTATATATTCTTTAGGGAAGTTCGGTACCTCTCTGATTAGCTGTTAGGATTTCCTTTGTTTAAAAAGTATATAAGTCCGAGGTTTGTACCAATTCTTATCAAAGGTTCTAATCCTCACGTTTACAAGTTACAATTATTTTAAATCTACAACTCATAATGGATCGCAAACAGAAAGCCGCAGTTGAGAACGGTACTGCTGATCGTACCACTTCGCCAGTGGAACGTACCAATACACCTCCCCAATCTCCGATGGAGCGATCGACAACACCAAACGAGCCGGTGGTGTTCACCCAAGCCCCTGCATCGCCCGACTAGTCGAGTGATGAAGATAGTGACGTATCAATCGAGACGATGCGTCACATGAATAAGAAGTCCATGCGAACGCCACTCTATGGAAGGGTCACGGTCAAAGTCAAGAACGCCCCGAGAAAGTACCACACGAAACGGGTCTTCATGCGAATGGAGCCGAACGAGCGGAACCTCACAACCGCTCTCGAATTTTCAGTCATCGACCTTGACACACCACGTCGCTGTCCCTGTGCGCCCAAAAAGACCAGGATCCATGCGCAAGTGGACTTGAAAAAACTTGTACCCTTTCCTTACCTTGATGACATTTAGTGTGTTTTTTTCTTAATCTCTTCATTTAATATTCCTTTGTATATATGAACAGACTTGTTTTATCATTTCACAAATCGGTCTTCAATTAAGGTCTGAATGGGAAAGGGGAATAACTATCTACAATTAATGATGTTCAATAACTGAATTGAAACAAAAAAATCAAATATGAAGACTTCAACTTGAAATAAATAGGAACATATAACTTTTAAAGAAACAGTTATGTTGTTAATTTTAAAATGCTTGTAGCAGTCCAGGATGATATCATACATGTGTCATACACGAGACCATAAGAATGAGAATGAAAAGACCTTTCGAATGATATAAGGTATGTACCTATTCGATGGGAAAATCCTAGTTGTATGCAGCTGTATGCAAGCAGACAAATGTTAGATTTTTAAATTCACTAAGTTTTTAGACCATTCTTTAAAGACATGTAGCTCTCTAGTTATATTTCATACATGTGTCATACAATACACCATTAGAATCAGCATGAAAAGAGCATTCGAATGATATATTGTATGTACCCATTTGATGAAAAAATCCTAGTTGTATGCATCTGTATGCAACTTGAAAAATTCCAAGTTTTTTTACAAAAATGACTAAGTTTACAAATTTTCAAAGTTAAAGTTTTACAACTAAAAATGACCATAATATACAAACCTCTCCACTTGACCTTGACCTTCATACACTTCATACACGGGGGGGGGGCCTCAAAATTTCTCGGGCGCTTAGCGCCCTCGCAATTTTTTGGATTATAGGGTAAATAAATTTTCGAGTGCGCTTCGCGCACTCGAAAATTTATTTACCTATGGGTTCCGGGTGCCATAGATACTCATCTTGCTTCCCTAAACCTAACCTTAACCCTAGTATTTTAATTTGATTATTTGAATTTTGGCGCGAAATTCAAATTTTCGAAAAAGTCTTTAAATTTCATTATTCGCATTTTGGCGCGAAATTTGAATTTTCGAAATTTAGCGCTTAATTCAAATTTAATGTTCTATTCAAATCACACGTTTTATATCTTCAAATATGAATCATTATATGACTATTAATAATAACATGTATATCAAATAATACATCAGTCCATCAGTTCATATTACTTTGAATTCACTCTACTGTTTACATGTAGAAATCTTTCAACACATATGCACGGTGGGACGATAGGGTCATCTTTTGAAAAAAAATGTACAAGCAATCTGTTGACACTTTTGGATAGACAATTATCAACCCTTTCAGGAAATGTAAATTTCAAAATCTTTCATCGGCATCTTTTCTTGCAAAGTTAAAAAATGTAAATATACTACTTATAAAATTTGCTGATCGGATAGTGACACTCTTATCAATCCATGCGAGTAAGAAAAAAATGTACAAGTACAAATCTATGGTCACTCGATAGACAGAGATCAGGGCTACAATTTGAGACTAGTTTTAAGAAATTCCATCGATATCCGCATGAATAGTGCTATAGTATGTGCCAAAAGTACTACTTCTTAGTAGTAAGTAGTATGTGTCAGTCACTGTCAGGTAATTTTGAAAAATTGTACAAACTTCTGCTTGATGTCATTGTGAAGATCACATCATTTGCATCGTTTTAGTGGTAGTTTCATCAAAATTGATCGATATCTTCATTAGCAGCAACACTTTTAAAATGAGTATGTCATGTGAAAAGGACGGCAAATTCTAGCAATTGCGTTTAATATATTAGCATCTTATAGGCAATAGCTTGCCATGTATGTTAAATAAACATGTCAAATGATATATCAATCGATTCGTCTTGTTGAGACGAAGAATTTTAGAGCAATTAGGGCGACAGATTTTCAAATTCAAACATGTTATAATGTTGCAGATTGATTCTCCACTAATTTCTATGGGTTTTGCTAAATCAAGTTATGTAGGCATTTACATGTATGTAGTGAGTTTTACCTGTTAGGATTTTTTTACTCTCCCATGCCCCACCCAGCGCACATGGCCAAACTAGCCGAAGCTAGGGGTGGGGCATAGGGGTGTTAGGATCTATTTATCGACCAGGAGATTGAGCATTATGCTGTGAGTGGACAAAACATAAATGTATGATATCAGCATCGAGGTAGCACCAGGTTATAATGTATCCCTCTACACCTCGTATTTCCATCAATTGTGACTAGGAGACCAACACGTTCATGTATATAGATTCAAATTTGATTATAGAGAAGAAAACTGCAAGTGAACAATAGGATTTGTTTCTTTACTAAATGGTGCCTGCACAGAAATGAAGATAACACAGATTCCAAAAAGTTCAAATATGCACAAAAGGTGGAAACGTAAGGTCCGCTGCAATCAATTTCGCTGAATTAAATCCGTTATAAAATATTTATGAAATCCGCTATAAAATATCCGTTATGAAATATTTACATGTTTTGTCTCGTAAAAGTATGTACACAACATTCAAATACATGTACCTGTATGTACTTATAAATGCTGAGCATTGTATGACGAGACAGCTCTCAATAAATGAGATCCAAAAGAAGGGTGAGATTTGTTCACCTTGTATTTCTCCCAGTGTGAATCAAAATCGTGGTGAACAGACTCGGAAGCCTGTTCGCTATAAAATCCAAGTCCTCGGCCGAATCTTTCGCAAAATTCTTCAACGTGAAAAATCACAATGTGCACTTTAGGAGTAATTCGAATTCCCCCTAACTTCATGTAGGCATCATGAAAGCTTCGGATGTGACTTTGATAACCACTGTCTAGCGTGAGACCGAAACAGCTATCGACAACTTTTTGAAAAGATTCGAAGGCTTCTATGTACGGTTTGCATACTTCCTCGTCTGATGCCAATACTTGCAGTTTGCTGATGTTGTTCAACATCTTTTTGGCAGAATTTCCTGTGAATGATCCACCATGATAGAATTCTCTGTCTACATGAATCTCTGAGAGCCAGCGTGCAGCATCGCTCCACACATTCAACAGCTCCGTGAATAGTTTTGTCACAATCCCGATCAACAGATGTAATTCGGGGGGTGGGAAAATTTCCACCACGGTGGTGTCATCTGGAAACCGAAGGATTGGCAGGTGCAAGGAATTTCCAAATTGTTTTGCTTTATTTGAGCACTGTCCAGAATGATAAAAATTCCAGAAGTTACTACGCAGCGATCCGAAAGTCCGAGAAGTTCCCTTCTGATCCAGCTTTTGCTTTTCTGTGTCACACCATCCGCAGGGATGATTTGAACCATGCCCCATCAAACCTAGCAGGATGTTGGTAAACTTCAAGTCACTCGCGATCATCACAGGATGTGGTATGGACTGCAGTTCTGAGTTAATATCGAGGGAAGTGCATATAGTCAATAGGTTACGGAAATTTTCCTGAACATCGTGTACGATGGCTAAAATCAAAATTTTCTTGACGCCACTGTCTTTAAACACCTTCCTTTTTGTCGTCGTCGTATCATGTTCTGATGAGTCTTCAGAAGTAGTTTGTATATTCAAGCAAATCTTGAGGAAATTTCGTCCACCATCAATCCCAATTCTGAGAAGAATGTCTTTATCCTCGACACCACGCTGACGAATCACGTGATTTAGCAAGTCAGATAGTTTCACACATTGAATTAAATCTTTGCTTGACATTGCTGCCTCATTGTTTCTGCTGAAATTTAGATTCTGAACTGTAAAATGTTCATCGAGTTGATGGGATCTTTCAAACAAGACTTGCCGACTTCCAATTTCAACTGAACTTCTCCTACCAGTCGCAGCTCTAATTCGTGTTGCCAAATCTCTTGTCTTGTTGGTGCTGAGACTCAGGCTATTTTGAATATCCCCTAGATCTGTTGCGCTTATAACTTGATTCTGTGTTTCTTCATCATTTCTTTTCGGTGACGTTAGGGTCACCAAAAGTGGTCTCCCTGTTGTTTGAGATAACATTGGTGATGGAGATGTTTGCATTTTCTCTTTGATTATTCTGCTTGCTAGATGGTCTTTTGATTGTTGCGGTGAGTTATCAACAAACTTTTTCAAATTATCAGTTTTGGAGGTTTGTGTGCAACTGTGAGAGACCCCTCTCGCAATATGACTCAAACAAAGATTACAAACTTTTATAGGGCAGCGTTTCTCTGGTTGATGGTTCGTTGGTCGGCCGACAGAGGGTCGTTTCTGTACATGTACATCACAAGGAGATTGGAATGTTGATCGTCCTATTTCACAGACAGTACAATCGCATGACTCTTGACTACGAGTAGTGGGTTTCAAAGGCTTGAGATTAGCCGAGTCAAAAACTTGTATTTTTCGTCTGAAGCAACCTCTTCTGTACTCATGTAATACTGTGAAACACGTTTGGCAAACAACACTGGGCAGTCGCGGGTCATTTGCATCATATTCTTCAAGAACATGTTCTTTAATTGTATCATGAATCACACTTGATATTCCTCGCATGGACTTCGCTTTTTGCATACATAATAGACAAACCACCTTCCTATTATCTTCATGACTTCGTTTTTCGTAAGGCATTTTCCATCTGAAAAACAGAAAACAAGTTATGAGGTACTACGCATTAGTAAAAGTTAGTAGTAGAGTCTGAGCAGAATCAGGTTGACCTTAATTTTTAAAGGTAAGTGATGCAAAGTGGCACAGCTGTGAGGCTAAGGCGCAAATGAATAAGGAACCCAATGACGTAGGTTCGATTCGCAGTATTTTTCATTTTATTTCTCAGTAATTATCAGACAAATTTTGCTTTAATGATGAAATCGAATATCTGAAGGAAGCAACCATGTAAATTGCCTACACATATTATTAATTTCTCAATATTAAATCTCCATTTGATAGGTAAGCTTAGTAAAAACCACACCTGCTAATTCATAGTTATGTGTGAGATTGGTTTACTAATTAGTTCGTTATCAAACATTGTCCTTAAATATCTCGCAATCCCCATTAGCCTATGCTTGCACATACATGTATTTTCCGACATATTTGTGAAAATCTTATGTACTCACCGATTGCTAAGAGCTGTCAGATTCTGATCAATAAAACTTTCAGAAAGATTTCAAGATAATAAAAGAGCTTGTCGTGAAAAGCTGAAGTAGTTTCACTCGTTCGAATTTAAATAGTTAAGCATTTAAACAAAACATCGTCAAAAAACAGTTTTCATAAAAAAGACGAAGTATACATGTATATTAGCTTACATTGTTTCGAAAAACTGAACTGCTAGCTAGATAACACTGACATTACAGTGTAGTAGCTACTTCTCCAGAGTGATGGCGTAAACACGTAGAGAAATGTCTGATATAGCATAAAATTAACTTAAAAAATTTGTGCTGAAATAAGTTTCGAAGTTATCTCAATGAATCCTAATTTGAAAATCTGTCGCCATAATTGCTCTAAAATTCTTCGTCTCAACAAGACGAATCGATTGATATATCATTTGACATGTTTATTTAACATACATGGCAAGCTATTGCCTATAAGATGCTAATATATTAAACGCAATTGCTAGAATTTGCCGTCCTTTTCACATGACATACTCATTTTAAAAGTGTTGCTGCTAATGAAGATATCGATCAATTTTGATGAAACTACCACTAAAACGATGCAAATGATGTGATCTTCACAATGACATCAAGCAGAAGTTTGTACAATTTTTCAAAATTACCTGACAGTGACTGACACATACTACTTACTACTAAGAAGTAGTACTTTTGGCACATACTATAGCACTATTCATGCGGATATCGATGGAATTTCTTAAAACTAGTCTCAAATTGTAGCCCTGATCTCTGTCTATCGAGTGACCATAGATTTGTACTTGTACATTTTTTTCTTACTCGCATGGATTGATAAGAGTGTCACTATCCGATCAGCAAATTTTATAAGTAGTATATTTACATTTTTTAACTTTGCAAGAAAAGATGCCGATGAAAGATTTTGAAATTTACATTTCCTGAAAGGGTTGATAATTGTCTATCCAAAAGTGTCAACAGATTGCTTGTACATTTTTTTTTCAAAAGATGACCCTATCGTCCCACCGTGTATGATGGCACTTCCATTTCTAAGGTTAAAAATAAACCAGCTGTTCCAATTCTTGTTTGAGTTATCAATTTTGTTTAACCGTACCAATTCCAGGATGTGATGTCATAAGGTCTTTGTTCATAGTTGCTTTGTCAATTTCATATATAAAGAAGTTGCACACAACGAATTTTCACTCATTTTCAAATAATTCAGTGTCCATAGTAGACGTCGTTCTTCGTTCCTCCGTTCTCCGGTTCTTATTATAATTCTGAAGTGAGTTTCATTGTCATGTTGTGCTACTTTATAGGATATTCGGGAGTAGGAACATTATTAAGTTTTTATAACCAAATAGCTTTAAATATAGAAGCTTGGGTTTTTAGGATAGGAACACTTTATGTTATATTATTAACCATGTTTTTTTAATTTTTCATCCTATATTAAGTCATTGAGCGAGAGACATGAATATATCAGTTTAAATGTAAGTGTATTTGAATCAACAAGATTTTCACAGTTTGTAAGTAAATAAAAGATACCTAAATAAAGCCTTCATCCATTTTAAATATTCAGTCTGTCATCTGCTAACAGATGTATAAAATTCAAGTTTGTTTAATTAAACAAATTGAGGATTGGTTGAAATTTTCGAAATTTCACTTTCATTCCATTAAATTAATTTCGAAATTAAATAATTTCAAGACAGCTACTTGTAAATTTCAACTCTTTCTATGAGCAAACCGTTTTCGAATGAAAATTAAACTTTCGACTTTCGGTTTCAATTTCAACTTCAGATTTTAATTCTTTCAAAGATTTATTCAATATCAAGGTAGTACTTCATAAAGTTTTGTTGATGATATATAAATGAGTTCTCATTTAATAAGAGATAAAATTATAATCAAATTTTTTTTCCTCCATAGAGATGGTCCGACAAGAGAGTCTTGCACGACAGCGCCTAATTTTTCACTTCTGTGAAACGTGTCAATTGCCCGTGCGTCATGCTAATAAGAGCGGTCACAAGAACTGCCTCTTCAAAACTGACTGTACGTATCTGTACTGTATAAGTTGTAAGTCCTATAAACGGAGCAATGAAAAGGCAAATACCGAAGCCTCTAAGGCATTCATTGAAAAGCACACGCCATGTGCTCAGCAAAATGGGAGGAAGGGCATCAACCTCACCTCAAAGGTTGAAAAGAGGAGGTTGGAGCGATTATTTAACAAGGAGAGGCCGATGGAAGGTGTCCTTTCACAGGTGGAGGAGCCTACCGCAATAAAGAAACCCTTCAAGTCCCGAGTCCCAAAGAAAGCCCCCAAGTCACGACAGTTCATCGATGACACCTTAAGTGATTTTGAGGTGAGTTCTGCCAATCATACATAATACCTTCAAAGGATAGCTTCTTAAAACCGAATAAATTAATTATTGGTCCATTATGCATAAAAACATATATCGTTTAAATATTTCAGGATAATGATGAGATGCCTCCTCCTAAGAAGACCAAGGTCTTAATTCAAAAAAAGATTGTCACTAAAAATGTGAGAATACATTTACTCCATTAATTATTCTACCATGTAAAAAGTATTTCAACATTGTCACAACATTTCAGAGTGAGTTTCCTCAACAGACTTGTGTCAGTTTTGAAGAGGAGAAAGCGGCTGAATGCTTGAGAAATGTAAGTATTAAAGTTATTCATTAGCTCTTTATGTGAAATTGAATATGATCTTTTCTTCAGCTGTTTACAGGTGTGAACAGTATACTCCGTTTGCCTACACCGGAGAAGAAGTGTCTTCCTAGTCCCGTAAGTGTCATTGTTTAGTTATTTATCAATAATATTTCTCAATGCATGGAGTATTTCCAAAAACATGTATGCTTCTCAATGAGTTGCGAACATGTTATATTATTTTTCTCTGCAGGTTGTGCGATCGCTGTCCCTCAGGAAGCATCGAAGTTTCCTTTCGACGCCAGCGACCAGTACATCGGTGGAAGATAACGAGGAAAAGCCATATCCTATTCGGGAGTCTTCATCAGAGGACGATGAAACCTCGTCAGCGACTTCATCTGATGAGGAAACGTCGTCAGCGACTTCTTCCCCGACATCTTCTTCCGATGAGGATGATGATCCTGTTACAAATGTAAGTATCAAAGTTGGTCAACTGCATGAGTACAGAATTTTCTATTAAAATATGTTTTTTGTTTGTAATACATTGATTTATCTTTTAGAATGACTCGTTGCCCCGTGAGAGAGAGATTGGATCCGGTCAGAAGGTCACAATCCAGCCGGAGGTAAGAGAAATTCACTTTTGTATTTCATCAATGATAAAATGTTAAATAGATGATCAACAATTGTTTCTTTCGATTACAGGACTCCGCGATGTGTGCATCTCAGGAGGAGGTCTCGTTCAGCCACATCCGGGCTTCTCCGAGCTGGAGTGTGCGCCTTCCATTATCACCGATGATGACACTGGCTCCTTCCTCTTCGATCCCAGCCGCAGCTCCTTCCTCTCCGATCCCAGCCGCAGCTCCTTCCTCTCCGATCCCAGCCGCAGATCCTTCCCCTCACGCTGCTGCGCCCGCACCTCCAGCTGCTCTCCCTGTTCGGCAGTATAATGTCGATCTCGACGCGACAGTAGAAGATGACGTTGAGGTGCAACTCCGTCGTTGCCAAGAGCGCCTGAAGGAGGTTGAGGCCCGCGAGGTGAAGTTGAAGGAGGACAATAGAGGTTTGATTGAGTCTCTAAGAAATATTACTCAATCAAACCTCCTGTTGGCCTCCCAAGTAACCACCAGTCAACAGCACAATAAAGAGACACTTGTCCACCTCGACTGTTCCCAAAATGGGATCAGAAAAGTGCGCCTTACAAGGATGGACGATTTGGATGGCTGTAGTGACAGCTGCAGTCACCTAAAACTATACCATAGTGGTATTGTCAAATGCGTTAAACTGTAACTTTGACTTCTATTTTCTTCTTTTTTGAAAAAAAATAATTGTTGAAATTGTATGTGTTTTCTCTTTACAACAGATCAGAACATATGGTATTGGCTGGTGATGACGCTGACGTCATTAGCTGGTAGATGTATATAAGGGCTTGCTAATTTCAATCCTCATCAATAATCTTGGTTGTCCGTACCAAGTGTGGAAAAGTGTTCACTCTCATAGGCAATTTGCAACGACATGAAAAATTTTGTAAGTTAGGAAAAACGTATCAATGTAGCAAGTGTCCATGTAAGACGAATAGGATGGATAATCTTAAGAGGCATAAACTTGTATGCAATAATAAACCGAATGATAGCATGACAGAGTCAAATTCAAATAATCAAAATAGATCTACTTCTAAGCCAACAACCAGCGCTCCAACTAACATACGAAACTTTATGCAATACTGCTCTCGGTGTGGCAAAACGTATAACTGTATAAGTAGATTTCGACAGCATATGAATGTACATAACACAAATAGTGAGATGAATATGCATAATAACTATGGAACTGTTAGTCTCAGCGAAAGAGCACTCAATGGCCATGCACGTGTGTATGATATCACGCCAACAACACCTACTGTGGACATAACATCATTCTTAGAAAGAATGCGTTCCATGTTAGGGAATTTAGTGTCTGACTTACTAAGGAGCTATAAATTGCGCGGTCGTCTGATTGCACAAATTCGTTATGTCCGTTCTAATCCTCAAGAAGAAGAAACTTTTCTCGCACACTTTACCTCATCATCCTCAAACTATATTTATGACTATGATGCTTGGTTTCAGGATCATCTAAATAGTCTAATAAATAATATTGAAGCCTTCACAAAAAAGGGTAGCAATTGGATTATAGCTGATGTACAAAATATAGAGTTCAATGTAATAACAAGTCCAATACTGTCAGGTGGACAATCATTTCCTCTACCAAAGAAGTTAAAAAACTCTAAAGCTGTCATTAATGTTAATTCAAATGCAAATGATTGCTTCCTATATGCAGTTTTATCAATATTGCATTATGATGAAGTACCTTATTCAAGGAATGAAGTAAAATCATATAGTGAGTGGACATCTGAGCTAAATATGGAAGGCATTTCCACACCAGTATCAATCAAAGATATTCCAAAATTTGAGAAAAATGATGATATTAAAATTAACATTCACTTTTATGAAAATGGACTCAAAGGTGTTCGTTACAATAGTAACTTTACTGGTAGGCAAACGGTTAATATTTTGCTAATTCTAAACAATGGAGCAGCACACTATTGTGGAATTCCAAAGCTGTCAAGATTGTATAGGAGAGCTTTAAAAAGACATAAATACTTCTGCGAAAGATGCACTCAGTCATTCACATATAAAACAACACTAGAACAACACTTCCAGTTTGTATTCGAGGAAAAGCACAAATAGAAAAAATGCCATCGGATCTAAAAGTACTAACAAGTAGCATGGAATATCAACTAAGTCCTCCTTTAGTAATTTATGCAGATATAGAGTGCTACATTGATAATAAAATACATAAACCTGCGGCCATTGGAGCTTATCATGTCTGGCATAATGCTCTTCAATCAAAATTTGAAAACAAGTATTACCTCTTTGAGGGAGAAAATTGCATTATTGGTTTCTTGCACCACTTAGAAACTGTAGCCCAAGACTTATATGACAACCAATGTGCAACAACTAGGCAGCCAATGTCACTGTCAGCGGATGAAAAAGCACGCCATGAGAATGCAGAATGTTGCAACAAATGTAAATCGAAATTCAGCGATGAAGTCATAAAAGTTCGTGATCATGATCATATCACCGGACGATATAGGCAAACATTATGTAGGAAATGCAATCTCCGGTTAAGACTTAACAGACGGGAGCTCCCCATATTTTTCCACAATTTTAAAAATTATGATAGTCACATCGTTTGCTATAAAGCGATTGGAAGAATGAAATCTTGGAAATTAGATGTTGTAGCAGCAACTGCTGAAAAATATATAACTTTATCCGCCAGTGTCCCTGTAAATGAATACAAAGGGAAGACAGTATACTTTAAACTAAAATTCTTAGACTCATATCAATTTCTAAGTGCATCCTTGAGTGAATTAGCCAAGGGCTTGCAAACGTATGAGCATGTACAGACATTAAGGGTAGAATTTCCACAATTAAGTGATAATGTTTTATATCAGAAGGGAGTGTTTCCATATTCATACTTCAAAAACTTAAACACGTTGACGGAAGACTGTCTACCACCACAATTTGAATTCTATAATGATCTTACTCGTGAGCACTGTTCCGATAGTGAATATGAACACGCTAACAAGGCATGGATTGAATTTAATTGTAGCACATTTGGCGATTACATGCTGGCATATCTGAAGTTAGATGTTTTATTGTTGGCAGACATATTTGAAGTGTTTAGAGCATTGAGTCAACGTGAGGATGAAGTCGACCCTGTACATTTTGTCAGTCTCCCACATCTTAGCTTTACCTCAGCACTAAATTTCTCTTCCAATGATCCCCCACACTACATACAAGATGAAAATATGTACAATCTATTTGAACGAGGAATTAGAGGGGGTATGACTTTCACCAACATTCACCGAGCGCGTGCACGCATTGAAGAATTAGGAAATAATACACATGAAAGTCGACATTTGACCTACTTAGATGTTAATAACCTTTACGGTTCTTCACTCAGTAGGAATCTACCCCACTCAAATTTCAAATGGTTGAATGAAAGTGACTTAGATAATTTTTTAATTGAAGAAAATGTTCAAAATATAGATGATGATGGTGAAATCGGCTACATTTTTGATTTAGATTTAGAGTATCCTGCAGCCATTCATGATGACACTGCCGATTTCCCATTAGCTCCAGAAATGCAGATGATTGAAAAGAGAATGTTTTCACACTATATGAAAAATCTACATGAAAAAGTAAGACCAAATACACATTTTTCTTCTATCAAGAAACTTCTGCTCCATCAATTTGATAAGGAAAATTATGTGGTCCACTACTACTCAATTTTAAAATTTTACTTGACCATGGGCATGAGAATCAAGAAGATTCATAGTGGCATAAAATTCACACAAAAGCCTTGGTTAAAAACATACATTGATATGAACTCTCAAAAGAGGGCTCAATCAAACACTGACTTCGAAAAGTCATTCTACAAATTGAAAAATAATTCTTTATATTGTAAAACAATGGAAAATGTAAGGAGAAGGAAAAAATTTAAACTAGTCAACAATGAGAAACAACTACTGAAATTGTCAAATCATCCTCTATGTTCAACACAAAATATTTGATGAAGATCTGGTTGGTATGGAAATGTACAAACCTTCAATAGTTTTAAATAAATTAATATATGTTGGTCAAGCAGTACTTGACTATAGTAAGTTGGAAATGTATCAATTATATTACAATGATCTAAAAGGATGTCCACGGATAAATAGAACGCGGCTTTGTGGAGGTGATACCGACAGTTTCTTCCTATGTTTATACACATCACCATCTGTTCGTCTGGAAGATATACTTCTATACTTCGGTGAAAAGTTTGACTCTTCAAACTATGATAGTCATCACCGACTATACTCAACTACAAACAAAGCTAGATTAGGTTGTTTTAAGGATGAGTGTGCTGGAAAGTTGCTTGAGGAAATGATCCTACTAAAACCGAAAATGTATTCAATGAAATATCTAGACTCTACGAATCATAGCATCAAACGTGCAAAAGGAATTCAGAGAGCAGCAGTTAAAAAATTGAAACATGATGACTATAGGAGTGTCTATTATAGTGAGAATGATACAACTGAAGATATGACAATTATAAATTCAAAAAATCACATAGTTAGCACAAAATCATTTAGGAAGCGAGGTCTTTCACTTTGGGAGGATAAGCGCTGTTGGCTGGATAAAAATTTATCATTACCATATGGACACTACAGCCTAGGTCTTCCCCCACCGTCGAAGAGAAGGAGATGCCTTCCTGTCACAGGTGATGTAGAATAAGTCTAAATAAAAACAATATAATATTCCACTTGTAATAGATCTTGCGATTGCTGCATCTTCCGACATGTAGCAACACTTACTAATACATAAGTAGTATTACTAAAATTGAAATTTCTACATCTTTCCGATATGTAGAAATGATTACTAATAAATAGGTAGTCCTAATGTGAATGAATATGTGAAGAATTTGTACTCAACATCATTCCGATATGTTGAGCTAATAAAATAACAAACTTTAGGCAAACATTAAACCTAAATTTGAAACATAGCTTTGGGAACATGCCTCATTACATTAGAACATGGAAACTTAGTGACGTTCAAAACGTTCACATAACAAATTCTAAAAGAATAGCATTTCGTCATTCGATATCAAATAGTGATCGAAAACATCGTGGCGTTTGCATTAGTATTGACTCATTGCCTTCACTGAAAGACTTTGCGGATCTCATTGACAACCATAAGACTCGGATCAAGATTCCTCTCGATGACAAGGTATGGAAAAAGTGTGATTCATCAGTCAAACTATACGTCTGTTCACCAAAGCGTGAAGATGTTGAATATCGATTTTTTCGTTTCAGTGACGTCACATGGGAAACCTTTACAAGGGAGATACTACCACAGATAACGTCATTCATTAAAGATGGAGGACATCAAACGGTTGGAAGTTGTAAATCGGATGTTAACTACAAAAGCAAAGTCAAAACTCAATCTACAAGAGATCGAGAGGAATATACCCAACCGAAAACAATGGTTACTGATAAAACGCAAATTGAAGCCGACAACGAGCTTTCATCTTGGAAGACCCTCAATGTTAACATGGAGGATTCAGGGGAAGGATAGATCTCTCACTATCCTATTCTTTCCAAATGGAACAATCCAATGTATTGGAAGGGTCATGGAGGGTGATCTCTCATATCTACACTTAACTTTGGAACATTTACTTGGTGATTCATTATCTGATTGGAAAGTGAAGACAATGACCGTGTTATGTGAATTACACTATCACTATGATTTCCGTAAAGTTACATCATTACATAATCTAACTTATGAAGTGGAGCTATTTCCAGCAGCTCAATTGACTAACTGGCATCCATATCATGTTCATGTGTTCCATAATGGAAAGATTGTGATAACCGGCATTAAAGACATAAGTGATGTGCCTCCCATCATATGTGATTTGAAAAAATGTTTCATGAAAACCAAATTGTAGATTTTGTATATATGTGAATAGATAATGAAATATGAATATGTTTTTGTTTTCCTTATAAACCCTTGTTTTGGAAAAAAGGAGAGCAAATTAATGATACAACATAAAACTTTATTTCAAAACTGTTTCGACATATTTAGTAAGAATTACATCATTTTTATCACAGTTTTTTGAAAATAGTTCTAAAGCACTTTTACAGTTATTTTTCAATGGTCTCTCGTTGACAAAATAGAGTACATAGCCACCGCACATTAGAGATATATTACTTTGAAGGGGGAACGATGTCACTTTCCTAACAGTCCAGGAGAACCTGTTCATCCATAACGCGATATCATGTAAACGAGGTTGATTAAGAGAGTCAAAATATTCGGCAACTTTATAACGATTGATGTATACAGCAATCCAATGTTTTCCGGGAAGATTGTTGGTATCCGTATTGATGATAAGCGAACAAGGATAGAAAGGAATTGAATCAGGTAAATTATCTCTAGAAAAGACATTGAGAAATATTGTCTTGGAGTAGGGATGAGCTTTCCTCATTTTCCTCAAGATTTCTATGTTGCTTAAGTTACTCATCTCTGATAGCTGACAGTCACGTCTCTCATTCTTGTTATCTCAACTTTGCTATCATAGATAGCATAAATGAGACAAGTAATTGTTTTCTTCAAAGGTGACTCAAATGATACCTCCAGTCGTAGATTTCCAGGCTTTGTAACTCCTACGCTTTCACCACCTAGATCTGCATCTGCTGTGAGGTTGTACATAATGAAGAAGTAGCCATTCTTGTACATATCCATTGTAATTCCATTTGAATCGTCTGTATTAAACATGTTGAGGGCGGTGAAAATAGAACCATATTCACGTGCGAATTTGCCATCTTTGAAATTAGGCTCATATGCTTTGCAAGCAACAAATTTTCCATCCTGATAGAGTGCTAGTTTGCTAACATTTAAGTGTTGGAAATTGAATGGATTCTTTTCAAAAGCACCAATGAATGCCTCATTTTGCACAAATGTGATATACACCGCCTTTGGCATTGCAGTGGGAAAAAGATTTGGGTAGGCATGTGAGGATGATCACGCACCAATTGTGAAGTTTGTCAACACACTGTGATTAACTGGATATATTGCATTGTTTTTCCTCAATCCTGTCGCATGCTCGTTGATGACTGACGGGTTCATTGTTACTCGCCTTACATTGAGCACGGCATTACTTATGTTGACTTGATAGTTTGTAGCTCCAAAAGCCATTAACGCGAACTCAGGATTTGCACGAATAAATTTTATTTGCATTTTAACCTGTGATAGCAGATATCTAGATTGACGAAGGAAATCAAGATAGACGGGTCCTTTCAAGTATAATTCCTTTGAATCCGCTGTTAAATCCATTCGTCTTTTCAACCCGGTATTTGAGACATCATCAAATTTCCCTTGCTGATCATCATACCACCCAGAAACTTGCAAGTGTGACTGTTTAGCTTGCTTTTGAAATTGAGTCATTGTATGTATATATGCTCCATATGGATATGCTCGATCCCCTCCTTCAATCTGTTTGTCATTCAATATTAGATACACATCTGAGAACAGACTGGCAATAGGAAGATTTGCTAATCCCACTTTATCCTTGGATGAATCGATATTTGTACCATCAGTCTTCTTAATTTGTATACACAACTCTAAATCAATGGATTGACAGTCAATATAATCTTGAGGATTGGCAGGTATATCAAACTGAATAGGCTGCTGGTTACCATCGATATTTGTTGTGGGGACTATGTCTACAATTGTTGAGGAGATGATGTCTGTCTGATGAGGGGGAGAATCGAAGAAACACAAAGCCGAATTGATACTCTGCATCGTTGCTCTACAAATATGTTGTCTTCCTTCGTTTTGACTTGTTTCCAGTCGCAGTGGAATTTCGTTTGCGCTTTCTTGCTTTCACACGACGTCTAGATTTAGAACGTGCTGCTCTAGTCGGCTTTTTACTTTTCCTGCGTCTTTGCTTAGTAACTCGACCGGATCCAACTTGTCTTGACTTCCTACGCTTCTTCCGAACTGTACGTCTCGTCTTTGTTAAATCATCTAATGCGTCAATGGCAGATTGCTGCGCGCGCATTTTCATAGATTCACCGATATCCTCACCTTGAAGCGCATCAGCTGCAACATTTGCACCAAAATCTAAAGCCTTGCTTCCAACACGCTTCATGATTGGTACGCCATACTTTTTGAGTGTTGGAAGAACCATACGTCTTAGTGCACCAAATATGCCTCCTCCAACTTGTCGTCTACCTCCAACAAACACGGGATAACCGCTCTGATATGATGGTCTACTGTAAATGCCTGTCATTATGACTATTGAATAACTATGGAAGGCATAATAGCGTAAAGCCTTATTCTCGTGACCTAATATGTAGGGTCAAAACAGTAACACCACCACAGAACGGTACTACTTCACCTGCGTCATCATGAATTGATATGTCAATTCTATTGATGAAATTTCGGCTGATTGGTAGATACATTGTGTTAAAAAATTCTCGATTGATTAGTTGCTTCCTTACGGATGAGAGAGGAAATGTGCGCAGAAGTGGGGCCTCAATGTCGCCAACCCTTGTATATTCAATAATGTTACAATAGACGTACAAATTACTTATATCACGCTCTAGTGATGGGGCTGTATCACCTATTGATGTGCCTTCATAAATAGTTGATTTTGAGAATCCCAATGTGGTCGTTAACACACTATCCAGCTTGATAAGAGAGTTCTTCCCTACCTTTACAATCATGCGTTTCTTATGTGGGTCATAAGAAAAGTCATATTCATCTGCATCAAGGTAATCTACACCAAACTCATTTAACTTTGTACACAATTCAGATGGCGTTTTCAAGCTTTCAATGTTCAAATTAACTCTTTTTACAAGTTCACTGGAAGTAGACAATTCATCACCCAATATGTCTTCGCTGTGTACGTGGATATCCCATGAAGCATTTGCTGATGCTTTGAGTTTAGAAGAGGAAAATTGAACCTTGAATGTATCATTTAATTCTGTCAACCAAGGTGCGCTTTCAAGGCCCTTAAACATCCCAATCATTTCAGATCCGAATTCAATAACAGCGGACTCAGACTTTTCCAATGGTGTCTTTTTAGTAAAAACAATAAATTCTGCCTCCGTTTCAACAGTAAACAAAGTTACTTTCTCTTTCTTATATTCACAAGTCATTAACGTTTCTGGCACTGATCCTTGAAACTTTCTTGCAAAGTCTTCAACACTTCTAATGACCTCAAATTTATTTTTTACTCGGATGCTCCTTTTTGTAATGCATACAATGGCACAATTCTACATTGAAAATCAGTGACTTTCCTCTCCGAATTCCACCCACGTCCATTATACTAATACCTTGATGAGAAAGTTGTTCTGGAATACCCAAAAGTATGACTCAAATCCTTACCTAATACAAGAAGAACATGCTTCCCTTCCTTCATCAATTTTGTTGACCCCTTTATGACTGGTTTGTAGAATTTATTCAAAGTCAGCCTGAAGAGATCATTTATTCGTTCAAACATTCTACCGATTTCCTTTTCTGTATCTTGCAAGCTCATTGTGGGAACCTTAGAATCAAAAGTTGACGTTGCAAATGCCTTTTGAATTTTAATCATGTTTTGGACAGATGGTAAAGATGTTGAAAAAGGATGTAAAGTTAGATGATGAAAAGCCCATGTACCATGTAGACTATTTTGAAATATGCGAAAGCAATCATCCTTCTCTCGCACTTCTTTATGTAATTCAAAATAGTTGTTCTTTAGCAAACTGATATCGTTGTAATAAGTAATTTCAGTTAGAGCAACTTCATGGGGTCCATGCAGAGTAATTGGATTAGCGAATTCAACAGAGTAGAGAGATGGTTTGTTACTTGGGAATATCTTGGGGTTGCTATTGCTTGGAAGAATGATGTTGAAGTTCGTAGACATGTTAAATTCATATATGGAAGAAGTCACATGCTATATTAGCTTAAAATTTACGAGTGTCTCCCACCTCCACATTTTGTAGATCCTGGTGCGTTATCCAGCTATTGAATGAATCAGGATATCCTTTCCATTTAACTAGATATTTCCTTTGATTGCCATGACCTTTCCTCCTAATTATTTTGTCAATCATATACACCTCTTCACTTCTGTCTACTACTTGCAATTCATATGAGTAAAATTTTCCTTCAATTGGATTGCCATGGTAATCTATTAATTTATACATAGTGGGTCTAAATTTTGTATTTACTTCATCCACAAAAAACTCTTCTTCAGTCCAATTAGGTAGATACCCCTTCTCAAATGTAGACTTAACCTTTGAAATCCGAACTCTATCACCAACATTAATTTTCATTTCATTGGAAATGTTTTTCGCTTTCTTATCATACAATCGAAGCCATACATCCATCGCATTATCTGGGGTAACATCAACTGGTTTCATCTTAATGATTCGATGGTAGCTTTCATTGTAATTCTTAACAAATTTCTGCATCTCACCTACCCAAACATGTGTATTTTTTGCAGTGAAATAGCGCCATATTTTTGTCTTCAGTGTGCGATTGAACCTCTCAACCATGGCAGCTTTATAAGCACTTTTGACACTAAACAATTCCACATTATGACTTTTAAGGAGACTTCGAACATGAGAGTTTTCGAATTCCTTCCCTTGATCGGTCTGTATTCTTTGCGGAACACGCCCCTCATCGAAAATGCTCTGAAAAGCCGCTTCAACTTCTGGTCCTCGTTTAGATTTCAACGCACGTGCCCAAGCATAGCGAGATAAAATATCTATTACGGTTAAGATGTATTTATAGCCATCATTGTACTGTGATATCTGTTGCATGTCAGCCAAGTCCGCTTGCCATTGACTATCTATATTGTTAACAACATATTTTCTTGTTGGAAACCGCTTTCTCGCGGAATTTTGTGAAGAGTGTAAGTCGGTTGACTCCTCAACCACTTCTTGACTTTCTCTATTCCCACACCTGCTGCACGAGCTAGAACCTCCGGACGACTGAAACTTGCGGGATGATTTAAGTCGTAATAAATCTTCCTCAGCTTCACGGCTGTACTCATCGTCTTAGTTCTGATTTTCACGCGTATTACTCGCACAGCAACTGCTAACACAATTGATATCAACCTCTATGCCCTCTTCTGCTTTACCTTCGAGCGCAGATTTCAAACAACAGCAAAATTTTTGTAACGACATGATATGAGAGAGGCAAGGCTTAATTCATATTTGCTTAATATTTACTATACTCCTTCGCAACACGCATTGAGCGCCTAGTAGCTCTTTTTGGTTGCAGATCATCGGGATCATGAAGCTCTCGCTTGACCGCCATCGTGGGTGTTTTACTCTTTGATCCATCTTGCAAGTGACCCTTATCCAATTCATTCACAGTCGGTCCTCCAATAATATTGTGAGGTACATTTTGATCAGATAAAATTTTCTGAAAATGTGACCATCCTTGTGGTGCACCTAGTTTTCGCCTTACATCTCTGACAGCATATTGCAGAAGGTCATCTATGTGACTATTTCTAATAACATCACCAGTTGTTTCATCTATTATCTCTCCTCTCTCATTGAACTTCACATGTGGATCGATGAAGTCAAATAATCGCTCAGCGCGCACACGATATGGTCGAGGTGTTGACAAGGTTATAAATCGTCGCAACTTGTCACGAATCTGTCGCCTCTCGTCAATGTTTTCAGCTGCTAACTGCATTCGTCGATAGGGATCCTTAATCTTCTGAATTTCCATATCCTTTTGTGTTAGTTCCTTAAGTTGATTCGTAATAGATTGATCTATGTTTTTGACTTCCTGTGCACTTTGTAATGTAGTCAATTGTACATACTCCTCTTGAGGAATGACTACCATCTTTGAATACGACATGTTTGAAAATAATAAGGCAACAAAGTACATTGCTTAAAACTAACTGTGAACCGAGAAAACTGTCATTGGTTCAGCGGAATTAGGTATGATATTAGTTCGAAATCGAAGTCGTTCCGGACATTCCTGGGTTAGATCAATAAATAGATAACCATGTGGTTTCTTTGTTACATCTTCATATATTTTTGAAAGTACTTTAGGTTGTTGAGGTAATATCTGACTGCTATCTCTTGGATTTTTAAATATTGCCAAATAATGCGTATTCAAACTTCTAGTTCTTTGCTCTTTCCCTCCATCGAAGATGTTTTGGGTGATGTAGATAATAAAAGCTTCCCTATGATGTGCAGTTTGAATGAACATTTCAGTTACATCCTTTGAAGATTTGCTTTCTCGTAATCGATCATCTAATACTAGTAAGTCACCTGCTTTGATATCCTCAGTTGATGGCAACCCTTGCTTCACCTCATAACCTTTCTGGCGAAGTGCAGAATGTGGTTGTGGTTGAAATATTCCTTAATACCATTTGACTCTCTTAATTTCCTTGTTAAACATTTCATTTCTATATTGTAGCAATTCAGTTACAAATGTAGTTTTACCGGACTGACTTGGTCCAGCGACACACATTGTGCGATCAGTGAATAGACGAAAATCTGTCATCTTATAATTCCATTAACATTAAACTCATCATCCCGCTAATTTTGCTTAGAACAACAAAACAGACACATGTTCCAGATCACGTTTATTTACATTCAGAATAGAAACTTTCAAGTTAAATTTACAAATTAAAACATTTGTGTTTCCTCATCACAATTAGGATTATAGAAAGTTTTCAAGTCAGCATCTTGGCGCTTCAACTTCAATTTAGGATTGCCATCTTTAGATTTCCGCCCTCGCTTTTTGCTCTCTTCCTTCCCATCACTTGAAGCAGTCTTATCAATGTTAAGTAAACATTTATCAATTGGTAGTGGTTCATAGACTAGTTGAAGAACCTTCATTTGTAAAGATGCGACTTTACCAGTCGAACCATGTGAACCAATATAAAGTCCGGTAACGTGCACTAAGCCCATATAGCGGCCCCGTTTGAGATCCTCACATTCCATCGCGTTTGTAAAGAGATCGAATGCTTGAAAATGATCCGATAGTTTTAAAAACAGTGTATCGAATTCCGGCAATTCCTTATAACCAACTCCTTCCTCTAATGCCTTTCTCCAATGAGTGGGAGCACTTTCAGGCAGCTCAACACATTCTTTCGCGAAAGAGTCAATAGTTTTAAGAATCACCTGTTGCCATTTTGGAAAAGTCACTCGCATTTGTCTCATATTGCTATACCCTGATGTAGACATACCATTACTGTGGAAGAATGGAACTTGAAGATAAAAGCCATCATCACCATAATTCAAGGTTTGAAAGTAGAATGTATTTCCAATCCCTTGCACCTTTCGTGTCGGACGAAGCTTCAAGAGATCTTGCTCAAAAGCGTCACCTTCCTCTCTGATTGTATACATTTTCTGAGTCATGTTTCAACAAGTACTAATTCGGAGCTTTCAGCCAGCGCAAATGAATTGTCACTTGAAAGTGGTAAAATATCATTAAAGCGTCTTCCTTATATACACCTATATATGACTCATCAATCAAAGTGATGACGTGTCACTTTATGATTCGCTAACCTTATATTAACATTGCAGCAGTTGCTGCAATCCTTCCAAGCGGACTATTGATTACACCATTAATACTGTTTCCAATATCATTTAACATACTTAGAAACCCACCACCACCGCGCTGAATTAAGTTTCGCCTTTTCTTATCACTACTCCTTGGATTTGAAAACTTTTTTATGCTATTCAAAGAGCCAGCATTCAACAGAGGCTTGTAAATAGGTAGACATTTGTGTATTGCAAAAGCTAAATCACGAATGAAATCATCACTTGAATTTTGAATCAATTTACACTTCTTATTATCATGTATCCTGTTTAACTTTCGCAACGCCTTTTTAAACTGACTTGAAGGTTTGAAGGACCGTTTCGATTGACGAGAAGATGCCTTCCGTTTTACAGACATTTTTATTCTAATATGGAAATAGATAATACAATTACAATTTTTGCTTAGTACTTACAACATTATATACAAAAGTTTACAAGCATTCACACAGAGTTTGTTGCTGGTACTTATAAAATTACATAAAACACTTAACAAGTTGTAGAGGGAAACTGATATACACTCACATCGGCTAGAGTCTGATTTGTAGCAGTTATGAGCTGCTCAATGTCTTTCATTAGATGTTTTGAGATAGGACAGCACATACAGCAGGGCTTTGAATGGAAAGTCTTTAAAATATTGGCATAGTATGCCCGCAAACTGATTACCTCAGAATGTCCTTGAGCAGCCACATTGATGCTTACTGATGGCGGTCCACTGAACAAGTCCAATTTGCATTTCTCACCCTTCTCGTCATAGTAGCTGGAGGTGATAATGTCATGGAGACATGTGTTGAGTTTCCGTTGGATACTGCTGCACCAACAGCGAGAGTATTCCGGTACAATCTCCGTTTGAGCTAGTGGGCGAAATACTTCATTGAGCCAAAATCTTGCAACTCGTGTAAGAGCGTTGTTCACGACTCTCATTAACATTCTCTGCACCACAACGTCCTCTCCGCAGCGGAAATACTTCACTATTTCCTCCATCAGATCCACCAAATCCGCTTTATAGCCAGTTATATTCACGGCAGAATAAAATAATTGCCGGTGAAGAGTTGACTTCGGTAAATTATTGAAATGGGAATGTTGGTAGTGAACGACATGCTGATTGACATTGTATTAGCCTCAAATTATGCTTGAAATAGAACGGTACAATGTCCTCCTTATATAGAAAAGTCAAACAAAGACACAATAGTGACCAATCACAGACCTGCATGATGACTCATCATGCACGATATACAGTGACTGTTGAAGATATTTCTTCATCACAAAGGGGACAAGATGAAGTTTCAGAGGGTACATAACATGTAGAACACATAACGCTATGAGAACATGGCAAAAAGAGAAGGGATCGTTCCTGTTTAAAACATTTAACGCAGTTCCGTTCACATAATAATTTAAATGTCTCTTGTTCTAATTTCCTTCTGAAGTCACTTTTATTGGGAGAACTTTTTATTAAAACACTGTCAGATGTCTCCTTCTTTCCCTATCGTTCCAATTTGATCCTCCTAATTTCACTATCATTGCAGTGTAGCATGGAGAAATCCTCTATCCACCTACGATCCAAATTGTGATTCATGGCATGCTCATCTAGATCCATTAGTCGATCAACTAAATCACCAGCGTTGATATTTTCACTGAGATTTGTTACAGTTTCTATAGCTTTGAACGAATATCCAAGGTCTCTTGCGACAACCCACGACGTTGGGATACTAGTCATCATTATGTATGTCATCAAACAACTATCTCATATTTATAGCTTAGTTTGTCTACGTAAAAGGAAAATCAATGTGTCATCTTGATTACAATGGTTTCAATAGTCACAATAGTCGCAATTGAGCAAACCCATTCAAAATCAAGCAACGGACGTCTATCGGTACGTACCCAAGTGCTCAGAACCAAACCGAACAAGTTAGCTCATAGACGTTCCGAAACACAGTGTACTCAACCGAGTGTACCAAACACATGTACCTATCCAGTAAAACAGATCTCATACAAGTTCCTATTCATAACACTGAATTATACATGTACCTATCCATGTTCCTATTGAGAACTAAATTATACATGTACCTATCCATGTACCTATTGATAACACTAAATTTTACATGTACCTATCCATGTACCTATCCCTCGCAAGTAGGGCACAGTTTTCACTACTGTTGAATATTACAGATTTTCGAGCCTTTGGCATAATCAGTTTCGTCCCTCACACAAATAAAGCAGTCAATTTTTGTGAACTTTAATTCACTGCTTTTCTACAAAACTGAAATGTAAAATATTGTAGGCTGCAATCTAAGGCTCATTTACGCGGGTTCACTAAGTGAAATGACACTATACACACACGGACACAAACATCCAATTGAGCGTGCGCGATCATCTGGATTCAGTGGAAGTCGGTCAACTAAATTACTTTCCACCAAAGGTAAAGTAGGCGGTCCACTAAGCCATAAATATCTGGAGGTGCACCTTCGTTTCATGAGACTGGAATGTACATTGTTAAGCACTGGAAGCCGTCATCATATAGGTGCCTTTGTCATGACAACGCATGTCCAGGACGTGTCTTGCGTCACTGTCAATGTCCGTTCTATTCTTTAATTATTAGTCAAATTCGAAAATTGCCGCAGACATGCCTTGGCATAGATTACTCAAATTCAAATCGGACATGTGGGATGGCATTCCATTGCAATGAGATACTAAAGTGGTTTGGTTATTCGATTACTGTGAAATACTTGCAATATAAATGGCAATGATCGACTAATTTCTCAACAATGTTGGCATTTAGAACGTTTATCGGTTGACAGATTAAAAATATTCAAACGATTAGCCGCTTTCATCCCTGACCACTGATTCTTACTGAAATTTGCTTACATACATGTATATACGTAATGTGTTTTAAACACTTAGATATGGTTAAGCAAACATTCGATATCAAATTCGCAGATTTACACTTTTGTCACACGTAAATGGAGCTCGGCAAATGCTTTGTTCATCTTTACAACCCAACGTTATGACAATAAATCTCTCTAGAATACGAGAGATGACAATCAATCTCTCTGGAATACGCAGCATCCAGATCAATGAAAACCGAGACGCTAGAAATACCGCTCTTAATCACATCACCAACCTCGATTCTGATGACTTCGATTTGAATGCCGCTCGAAAAGGATTTCGGAGATTATTCTCAGCTGAAAAATAATGAAATGATTTTTAACTATTAAAATAAAAACTATAGAACACTATTTAACTAGTTAAATGAGATTTAACTACATTTTTAACTCAAATGAAAAATGATCTTTAAAATAGAAGAAGTCAGTGTTTCAAGGGATTAGGATGTGCAGCGTTAACCATCAACTCATCTAGTAAATTGCAGGCCTGTGATTACTCCTCAAATTCCTCAAATCCTCAAAAATTCCTCAAATGTAGCTTAACTATGAGAAATTCCTCAAACACGACACACTACAGACTAAATATCGGATAATGTATTGTTTTTGGCGAATGGCGATGATATATAAACTTCCAAACAAGAAGCTAAGATAGAATCCTGTAACATGTACCCTACATCCATGCTGCTAATCGTGAATCACTCATGATTTATTTCTTTTATTTTTCTTCTCTCGTGATTTATAACTTAAGGATTTTTCTCTCACACACTTGGTAGATTTTAGATAGCGTAATCCCGCTGTGCTAGCTAGATCTGATATTTGGATTGGAAACAAACCTGTCCTTTTATCATCTGAATGGGCAGACTGTTAGATAGAATCTTTTCAATATATAAGTGATAAACATAATTTTGAAAAGAGCGACTTACTCACCAATTCATTCCATATGAGAGGAGAACCGTTGCTTGTCCTTCTAGTAAGTATTTTTAAATTTCTAGACATTTTAGGATATAATGATTTTCTTTTAACCATGTCATATTTAGCACATCAAAAATAAACCAGTCGTTAGCTTGTTTTTTTAATTTTGTTACCTTGACGCACTTTGTTACGTTGAATGTCGTTTTCATTTATGCAAGCTACAGGGCTGCAGATGTTCCGGTTCGTCTGGACTTATTTTGCTAAGCAGAGAAGTTGTCCGAAGTTATTGTCTGTCGAACTCACTCATTAAATGCTTTCACGTATTTAATGAGTGAAACACTGCGATCAACCTACAGAATTTGTATATTTGAACACAGCAATTTTTTTACTTCTAACTTCATAATATTGCTTAGAATTCCAACAATAAAATGCACATTCAATTATTTTCATTAATTATCTTGATCTTTGTCACAACCTTCTTTATATGTTTCTGCGACTATATGGCTGCTAAATGCATGCCTGTACTTCTTAAAGAACTTAAGGATATCGATCTTCCATATCCATTATATGATAACACATAGGTAGCCCAGCCCACTTGGATTTCAGTGCTGTTATCAACTGAAGCGTTTGTTTCACTCACTCTCATTCATTTTATTTCCGCTGAACATGAACACATCCGACGGGGTAAAGCGGATGGTCCCTAAATTTAGTGTCTACATGCCTCCTGGTCACTAGCGTGCGGGGGTTGGAAGCGTATGAAGCTCTGCTATCTCATGAGTCTTGTTGTAGCAACATTTTCCAGGGTCCGCCGACCGACATTTATCCTGGATGAATTATTCACGTATAGATCGTTTTCATAATTTGCTGAACACAGGTTGGTGTGAAATTAGTGCAAACATTGCTTATCGTTGTATGTGAACTTAGATTAATTAAGACATTGAACCACATAGTACTGGGTTGGTAGATTTTCAACCTGGGTCTACTGCAAGATGTGGACGTCAATATCTCGGCGCAACTTCATGCGAATAGAGGTGATAATCTTTCACTCTTCGCCTGTATGAGACCAACAACTCAACTGGCAAGCCTGTTCCCGACACTTGTTTTGTGTTGTATTAGAGAATTCATGTTCATTTAAATGTAGATCGTAGCGATGTGATCAAACGCTAACAAGTAAACAAAACCCACCAAAACTTATGTAGCATAAAGTAAAATTAATAAATTAGTGTGTAATGTGGCGTATCCTTCATGATAAATTACTGACTTTTTTTAAGTCACAAGCATTCCGTCAACGATTTTAAGCTTTCTATACTTATGGGCTACTCTCCTCCCAAATTTGTCTAAAGTCCGTAAGAATTAATCGTTGCAAAGCCCCAGATGCATGTGGTTGAGGATATATCCTACATTCAAAAAATTATAGTATACAAATCTGACAAGCATCATTGAATTGGAGACGATAGCGTGAAGCAGAGCGATATCAGCAGCTTGATCTGACATCCTCTGTTCGACACATTCTAAGCAGATAATACTTGAGGCAACAAATTGATTTCGTAACAACGCGGGAAGTGATTATGACCAAGTCAGTATTCCTTTGCAATATACACAACTTCAAAAAGTGGGGTGTGGTCAACCCTTGGGTTACCTTCTTCGTTGTGACTTTCATGATTTGAAGTTTGGCCCAAAGTCCGTGCTAAAATTTGTAGTTTTTCTTGCAATTATCATATTAGGCTCCGTTTCCATTCCTCAAATTTTTCACAAAAAATCCTCAATTTTTTCATAGGCTAATCACAGGCCTGAAATTGGAAGAAGCCCCATGCTTTTCTCTTAATATATTCTCATCCCGCGAGACAGCTATCTCTTATTTTTGCTCGAAATTTTAGCAATTTCTGCAACCTCATGCTGTTACAGTCCGCTGATACAGTGGACCGTCACACGTAACACA
This sequence comes from Prostheceraeus crozeri, assembly GCA_907163375.1. Classification (NCBI taxonomy): domain Eukaryota; kingdom Metazoa; phylum Platyhelminthes; order Polycladida; family Euryleptidae; genus Prostheceraeus; species Prostheceraeus crozeri. Next base: position 2,333 of record CAJQUW010016446.1, on the reverse strand, counting down.
GGCATGCAGCAGAGGTAACTAACTTCGAAGCAGATATGTAATGTCTGTGGTCACGTGGTGTGACGAGTCGCTTGAGGTTTTGTGGGCTAATGATTTTTTTATAGTCAATATAAATAACATCATAGCAAAAAGAACAGATCTTGTCAAAACTCGTGCCAATATTTGCAGAAAACGCAAACGAGACAAGCTGAAGGTCTAAATCACCGCACTCATCCTCACACCAGGTTTTACAGAAATCCGTGCAATTTTTTGTCCTACAAAGCCTTTGCAAGCTTGAAATCATGGCCTACATAATCAAAATTTCAAACTTTCAAGCACACAACGAGTCACAACTCCTGCTGCACTGCTTTGCGAAAAATGCAATGGAGCAAAAGTCAATCTCTACAGTATCTCATTCACCTTTACATCAAGTTTCATCAAAATGCATACAACACTCAGACCTCCAGAACCTTTGTAAATTTGAAAACAACTTTGATTGTTCTCGTCGTGTGCTTGAAACTCTGAAATTTTGGTTGTAGAGGCCATACTGTCAAACTTGGTGTGAAGGTGAGTGAGGCACTGTAGAGCTCAAGCTTGACTCCATTAAGCTTCCCGAAAAGATGCGCAGTTTTAGCTGGATGTGTGCTGGAAAATTTGAAATTTGATGAATTCGGTCATCTTGTGAAGGCTCTGTAGATCAGAGTATTTCGCGGATTTTGATAAAACTTGGTGTGAAGGTAAGTGAAGCACTTTGGAGCTGAAGGTTAACTCTATTGCGCCTCTGCAAATATTGGTAGAAGTTTTGGCTAGATGTGTTCTTTTTGCCATGATGCTGTTCATGTAGGCTTTATGGTAGAGAAATCATTAGCCGTTTGGTAGGAGTTCACTCAGTTAACCCGAGTAAATGCGCCTTAAACGTCCAATGGTAAGTGATCTCATAAGATGAACAAACTGGCCTAACCAATCTTGAAACAGCATTTTCCATTGCCAAAAGTCTTGACCTAATCTGTTTTTCGTTTTCTTCATTATCCCTATTCAACTTTGCTATCCAAGTGACTTCTGCAATTCTTTGTTTGGTCATCATAATAGATGTTTGTTAGTAATTTTTGGCACGAACTCCTGTATATAATGACGGCTATGCAATCCATCCAATCATCGACAATCATCTCGCTAATTGAAAACCTCTTCTGACACTGAGCAATGTCCATGCATCGGTCTCGCACTGTTTTTGTGATTAACCAGTATACACACGTAAAGTAAAGTTCACAAAACCTCGAATACTTGATAAATGACCTGTATTAACTGTGATTTTCTCAGAAGCATTGGAATCCGCAACTAATTCTGAATATGCCCAACATAAGCATCTGAACAAAATTGATGCGAAATTCACTAGCAAATTGAAATCAACAATCGATGCGAGATTCTCGTATATTTATTGATATTTGGTGGGCCTATGTGTTCATGCAAATATTGACTTTCATCAGTTTATGTCAGTAAGAAGCGATGTGAACAATTGCCTTTGTGATTGACTGATTTGCGAAGACTTACAGAACATATTTTGACACTCTGTACATGCAAAATAATGTGTGCACTCAAATATTTTGTGTTCCTGTGCTTCTGTTCTATCCAGGATCAAACCGTGATTTTTTTTTCTTCAGGGAAAGTTGTCAATCGACTTCGCAAGCATCCTAACTCAGCTGTGTCAGGTGCAGCGACGAACGTGTATTCCCACTGGCGGACACATTTCGAAGCGGTCTTGACGAGGCCACAGATAGACGTGTGAGGAGATAAGGAAACAGAGGCGATTCGTCAACGTGCACGGCAACTTCTTTCATCGTCATTCGGAGTTGACGAGGAAGCTGCTTGCATTTCTCGTCTTGAACGTTGCATATATTTCGCTTGTGATCGGTTGCTCATGGGACCGTACAAGCGAACCATTCGTTATATTGCCCGACTGTTAAGGACAGGTGAATGTGGAACTCGGGAAAAGCTGTTGAATCGAACTTTCACTGATGATGAATTAACTGTCGATTTTGTTGCTAAGTGGAAACGAATGTGAACCCATGTAGATATTTATTTGCAGATTATTTTAAAATTTTCAGAATAATATTTTTACAAGCATTTATTTGATTTTTTGAATTTTTACCATAAAGTGGCATGAAAATGAGCTGCAGTCAGCAGAAATTGACAGAAATAGATTTCTCCTACATTTTATGTGAACTTAGATTAATTAAGACATTGAACCACATAGTACTGGGTTGGTAGATTTTCAACCTGGGTCTACTGCAAGATGCGGACTTCAATATCTCGGCGCAACTTCATGCGAATAGAGGTGATAATCTTTCACTCTTCGC
>CAJQUW010016445.1:0-106495 GCA_907163375.1 Prostheceraeus crozeri | reverse complement strand
GGTGCGTCAAAAATCGATATTGCCAAAAAAATCCTTCACATCGCGATTTCTATCTTGTCTGATTTCCTAATATGCCAAACTGTAATCTGGAATAATCTAAATCCAAAAATCTTTTACAGGGCGTCTTTGGCAAATGGGACCACTTTTTTTTTCAAAAAATGGCGGCCAATATACTTAAAATTGTTAAGTTAAAGATAGTTTTTCAGTCTCTTAAATTAGATACATTCATGCACCCAAATCTAGCAAAAAAGATGACCTCCTTAATATTATTCTTGATTTTTTTGAGATCATCTGTTTAGTATTGAAAGCCATAGATTACCTCATGGTACAGGGTGTTCCACTATGCAAAAAATAGAAAACATAATATAATCTTCGAAAATTGATATTTTGGCTATTCCTTGTATTAATTCGGCTTTTCATGCACCTAAATCAAATAAGAAATGGATCTCTATATTTTTTCTCTAATTTCTGAAGATCATCTGATTGTCCAATTTGAATTGCCATTTCGGGTCTATCGTTACAGGGAGTTCCAGAGTGGATAAAAAAATAATAAAAGAAGTAAGTATTCTTAAAATTGGCTATTTTATTTACGAAATATGTGCTGTTTGGACACACTTCCAAAATTCAATTTGTTCAGTTTACTTTCTTCATAAGAAAACAAACCTTGTTCTATAAGATGTGAAACAATTGTAATGTAGAGATCGCTCGAAGAATTCGAGTACGGGGAATTTCGGGGATGTTCATATGATTTCACTTTATAGCGGTTCCATGTCTGTGTGAAAATCATTATGGGCGGCTTCGGAAGATTGCTCGCTCCGACGGTCCCAGACCCCCGCAGTGTTTTTCATGTCACAAAATTCAGGAATATGGGTGTATAAACTGCATGATTCTTCGGCGTGGATATTGATGCCTAGATCAATGGAAGCTATCTTTGAACTGTTCGATGTGATTCCTTGTGTAGGACGGATCCAGCTTATCAAGTTCCCCCTAACACGCCGCAAACATACTGAAATTAAAAGTTCAAAAGCTACATTGCACTTGTAGATATGCTGTTTGTTACAGTTATTTATTTATTCACTACGAAGTCTGTTTTAAAAATTTGGGGTACACAACTCACAACACGGATCTAGTGAAAATCAAATAATTGCGTTATTGTGCAGTATATAATTATCGTGATTTTTACATGTAAGCTGTATGTTTAACCTTCAATAGATTCAGCTTACCCTTGTTGTACGATCGAAAAGCTGTGTGACTATATTTCACACTTTCAAAGGGGGCAAATAGATTGCAAACAAATTCAATTTCTGTTGAGATAAAGGCCTCGAGGATTTCCAGGTAAAAACTTCCTCCGTGTTAAATGCTCTTGCTGAAAACATTGAAACGCCGCAGCCATTTGGCTGAGTCTTGCCACTGGAAAATGGCCTTTGTAGATGTGGTTTCCAAACTGGTCTCGTTAGAAGGTTGTAATTCTGGCGGCGGGAATCGAACTCAATCACTTCTCTTGCTCTTGTTTTCCGTGGGAAAAAACATCGAGGGATGGTTGTTAATTGTGATGTAGTTTGGCCAGCTATTTCTTTATGTCCACCGCCGTGCCGAATTCCCAGAAAATCTATTTCTAGTGTTTGGAATGTTCGAGGTAAATCCTTGTAGGAGTTGTAAATTCTGAGCTTGGGTGCAGTGCACCGAAACAACAAGGATAGGATGATCCGTGCGGCATGATTTGCCAAATGAGATATCATTACATTACTTTAGATCTGAAGCGATAAAGTATTCACGATTGTAGCATATGAAGGTTCATGTAAATTACACAGTTTTCGAGTTATTTGCGTATTTTTCTCTGTTACCTATGGTGGGCAAATTCCTATTATAAACAGAACGTCTTGAAACCAAGATTTCTTGAATGTGCTTGAGGCTGTGGGAGTGACGAATCATTGAGCTGGGAAAAAATGACTCAAGCACACTTAATAAAACCGACGCCGCAGTCTATTCCAATTTGATCAAGGTTTAGTCTTTCATCGTAACCTCTCTTGGATTGTAACATATGTACATAGAAACCGGCTCGACACTTCTTCGCAGTCTATTCTGGTGAACGTGGTGTTCTTCCCGTCACACATCTTCTCTGTCTATTTCTGACAAAGTCAATCAATGTTGATTTCAAAATAATTGATCCAGTTCGTGGTGGCTTTCTTATAGTTCCTGTTTGTAAAAACCACTTATGAATAGAACAATAGCCGTTGATGACGCGAAGATGTGGGTCAGTTTAAGTGTACTTTCTATCACTGAGGTTAAGGTTCCACACGGATCATCTTCAAGTGCGTCACCGGTTCCATGCTCCTTGCTTGACTTAATCGAGGGCGTGGGACGGGCGTGAGAGTCAGACTGGATGTCATCTTCCTAGACTCCGTGCAAATTTTTATTGAGTTTCTCCTTTGATTCAGGGCGATGGAAATCGATCTTTTGTTAATATCACTTTTGAAGCAATTTGGTTCCTCTTGTTTGGTCGGAAGAAGCCAGTGAAGCTTGAATTTTCAAATCGCGATAACTGGATTGCATGAAATGAGGGCTTTTTCCTCTGAGAAAGAAGTAAGATAAAACAGGCTGACAAATATTTCAAGCACTTTTCGTTCAAATCGAGGGAATTAGAGGAGTCACATCTGGGTCTTCCCTTCCCACAAAATTCTTGATTCCTCCCTTCATGTTCGAGAACGGATGAGAATGTGTCGTACGTGGGATAATGCCTGGCAGTTCGATACATAGTCAAACATTCACACACGTTTGATTTCGGACGAATGATCTTGTGCCGGCTGTAAGGACAATGAAATTTTTGAATAATCAAACACAATAATTTCCTTTTGATAGTTTCCTTTTCGTTGTAAAATTTCTCTAGCAAAAGACGGCATGCTCACAATGTGCAGGTTGGTAGCCTTTCGTCCATGTGGCTTAAAAGCAATTTATTTACAAAATCGTTCGATGAGTTCGAAGTGGGTGTCGTTCAATTGTACGATATGTCCTTAATGCCTTCTCCACTACAAATGATACAATTCATCAGGCTCTATGTTACGGCGTGAGCTGCGGCGAGTGGTTTGGCTATGACGAAACACAATAGCGGTGCGAGTCGGTGTACGCAGACTTTATTGCTTGGTTTCAGCACGAGATTTTCGCACTGATTCAGACAGCAAAGCATTTTTGAAATTTCAAAACTATGGTCCTTTGGAAGTTGTGATCCAACAATACAATGTCTTGATAAGTCGTTTCAAATTCAATCTAGTAGATATCTTAGATCAAAAACTACACAAACCTTGCAAAGTGCTTCATTAGCGGAGCAGTGATTGACAAAATTGAATTTTTGATAGGGTCCATCGAACAGATTCTAGACTAGCTTTCTGTGATCTAGGCATCAATATCACGCCTAAAGATTCCATGCAGTTTTTTTATATCACCTTAATTCCTGAATTTTGTGAAATGAAACAGGCGGGGGTTCTGGGACCGTGGAGCGAGCAATCTTCCGAAATGTCCGGGGCCCATAATGATTTCTCACAGACATGGAAACCGCGTATAAAGGAAAATCTTTTGTAACAATCCCGAAATTCCCTGTCTCGAATTCTTCGAGTGATCTATAAATACAATGCGATTTAACAATCTATTGAACTTGTTGTTTTTCTTATTGAAGTAAAGTGAATGGACAAATTGGAATTTTGACTGTGTGTCAATACTAGCACCCATTATTTCGTAAATAAAAATAGCAAATTTAAGAATACTTCTTTTTTATTTTTATCCACTCTGGTAACGACCCTGTAGAAGTACCGAAATGGCTTTGTAAAATGGACATATTCAGATGATCTTAGAAATTTAGAAAATAATATAGAGATCGCATTCTTATTTGATTAGGTGCAATGAAAGCCGAATACATACAAGGATAGCCCCAATATCAATTTTCGATTATTTTTTTTTTTCTATTTTTCTAGTAGTGGAAACACTCCTGGTACATGAGGTAATATAATATGGCTTTCAATACTAAACAGATGGATCTCAAAAAATCAGCATAATATAGGGAGTCATTTTTTTGCTAGGATGTTGGGTGCATTGAATGTAATCAATTAGAGACTGAAAAACTATCTTTACTTAACAATTATTTTAAGTACTTTGGCCGCCATTTTTTGAAGAAAAAAGTGGTCCCATTTGCTTTAGACGCCTGTAAAAAGATTTTTTGGATTTTGATTTTTCAGATCCAGTGGCATATAGGTATTTCAGAAAAAGAGACGAAATCGCGAGTGAAGGATTTTTTTCTGGCAATATCGAATTTTTTGGACGCACCCGTGATGGGCTTGGAGATTGAAGGCCATCTCCTGGCTCACTATAAGGTCTGCACGCCTTAGCTGATTTCAAGCAATGAAATTTGCCTAAGGTCGGTTGATACGGAAAAAACCAAAACGGAAAAAAAACAATAAAACAAGAAAAAAAAAACAAGTAAAGGAAAAAAAAAAATAGATAAAAAAAAAAAAAAAACATAAAAAAAAAAAAAAAGAAAAACAAAAACAAAAAAGCAAGGAATAAAACATAACACAAAAAAAAAGGAAACAAAAAAAAAATAACCAACACCACACCCCCTCCCTCAACGTCCGCATGGCTGCGCAAGACTACATCCACCCCCCCCTTGCCGTCCCCCACACCAGCCCCCACCTTGATATTTGGAATTTCCGATGCTATCATCGGATAACTACCCCGGAGTTCCACTTCCCTGCCCGCAACCAAGTCGGGACGGAGGAAACTGAATTCCCAGCAAGTAGAGACTCCATTATATATAGTTTGTGGCGAATCAGCTGATGCAACGTAATGTCCAATCATTCCAAAACTTTAAAACACTTCTATCTTCGGTGTCTAGTAGCTACCGATTGACTTCAAATTTTTGACAGTCTACGTTTTCTCCCGCTCCCTCGCCTCACCTTTCATTTAAAGCCATTCCCTCGACTTCCTCTAACTCATCTTACCAGAAGCAGAGTTACGTATTTTTTTTCCAAAGATATCCAAAGTTCCTTGGAAAATGCACAAAAATTCGATTTTAACGCAAGCTCTTCATTTTGGGTAAACGACAACCTATCCACACATTCTGAAAAGGGGTAGGTATTCCAAGAAGAAACAAAGTGCGGTCTTACCACTAAACTAGAAACCGGAGTGCTTCGTTCAGTTTATTTTTCCATTCCTGAGGAGAGTCGTCATCAAAAGTAGGCGCCACAAATTTAACATTTTTCAGGAAAAAAGTCCTAGGTTCATACCATTTCGCGATTTTTCAAAAAATCAACATTTTGATGCTTCACACTTAAACCAAGGAAGACTTTGGATCAAACGATGCTTTTCCACTGCATTGGTCTCACTCTTAGCTTTCACATGTGCTATGGCAGACTTTTCCTAACGGTTCACCACCCCACCCAAATTGGGAAAGTCTGACAGGAGAGGGGGGGGGAAGGTTGTTAGCGAAAAACTTTTTGTTCACCCGGATTCACTTGAAAAAAAATTCCCACCCTCTAGATGCAGAATTGGCAACGCTGAAATCCGAATTATGAACCTCCATTTGTCCATATCCGAGGCACTCCTTCTACCCCGCTAGGAGCCGATTACTCTTAAAAATTTTTAACTCTGTCGTTTTTCGGTGATGGTCAAAAAATCTTAAAGTCACTCGCTCTCAACACCTCAACGAACGAAACGTAGAGACCACACACCGTTTTTTCGGTCCCACTGGCATTTTCTCTGACTCTTAGCTTTCAGAACGCGCTATCAACACGACTTTCTACGATCTCTAGAACCAAAAGTTGGAAGTCTCGTCCAGAGGGGGGGGTCAGCACATTTTCTCTCTCTCTCGACTAAGCCTGGAACCCTGTGCAAAACGGAAAGTCCGGGGACCAAAGTCTGGGCCGAAGTCGGCAAAAACAATTTCGGCCCAAACGCGGACTTGTCCGGGGGGGCTCGCCCCTTCCCAACGTCCCGGCACGGTACCCTTCTCAGTCCTACGCTATCGCCCGCGGCATAATCGTCCCATGGCGTCCTCCCGCCCCCGGGCACTACCACGGTGTCCTACCAATACTCCCGCCCCTCAAGACGGCCCGGGTTCGGCTGGTCGATTTCGGCGGCCCGTAGTGTATTGAGCCGTTATGTAGCGGGTTCGATTTGTGTGTGACCGAATCCAGTCCGCGAGATCTGGGTTTACGTGCCCTTATACCCGAGACCACATGTAATAAGCAATAACAACTACTCAGGTATGATGAAAACTTACCTAGATTGACGTCATTTTTTGTAAAAACGTAGACATCGGGGGATTCAGGGTTGATTGTACCTCGAAACAAGTTTAAATCTTGAATACAATGGATAATAAAAAATCAGTATCCAGTGGTATTTCAAAACTATCGTAAGTAATGGGCAAAAGAACCGTTCTACGGACACCCCCATTTTATTTTCAATTTTTTTTTGCTCCCTTTAAATAAACGACTAAATTTATCAATTTTAGGTCAATGTTTTCAGGTTTTTAAGACCTAAATTCATGAAATTTAGACCGTACCAGGACACCATAGAAATTCAAAAAAATTAGTATCTTTAAAAAAATACGGGACATATAAATTCATGAATTTTGAGCCCCTCTTTCAAGGTTTTTTAAAGACCTAAATATTCATAAATTTAGGCGTTTTTTAAAAAATTACCCAATTTTTTCAAATTTTTCAAAATTGCAAACTTTTGGTGATTATGACAATTGTACCCCAAAAAATCAGGAAACCGTTCCCAGGGGACACTACGAAAAAATCAAAAAATTGGTTATTTTTAAAAATGACTTAAATTCATGAGTTTATCCACGTTTTTGTTCAGATTTTAAAATATGAGATAACTAAACTTACGTGGGACTAAACTTTACGTGGACTAAAAATATTTCTTTAAAAAATGGAAGAAACAAAAGTGGGAAGAAAACCTCGGACGGCACAACGGCGAATGACAAAAGTGGAAGAAAACCGCAAGAAATATATCCTTCGTTATCAACAGTTAAAAAATACGTGAAATAGAATAAAGAAAAAAACATAAAGATAGAGTACGTTATATGAAACGATAAGGAATCTCAATTATTAACAAAGCGATGAAGGATGATTCACTATTTACTAACTAATAAACATTAACAACTTTCACTTAATGTTGTTGCGCCTGCTTGCTGTTGCGCTCCGGTTTGTTGTGTGCTCTGAGTGCTGTTGCTATGCTTGCTGTTGCGCTGGCTTGCTGTTGCGCTGCTTGTTATTATCGTTAATTTGATTCTATAAACGTTGTTCATAAGTTGGCGGCCCTGTGGGTATCGGACGTTGTTGCGATGATATTGTTGCTTGTTTCAATAATTTGTTCGTCCCGTTTCTTGTGATAAGGTTCTATTTTAAAGAATAAAATATTACTGTCTGGCCGTTGTTCAATTAAAGTGTTATATATTTTCTTATCAATTGTTTTATAAGTTGATGTGGCGATGTCTCCGATATATTTCAAAAATTTCTTTCTCATATCCAAGTGTAAGAATATTTTACTTCGTGCTTGCAGATGTTATGATTTCCCTTGTTAAACTTCTGAATTCTTCTCCGCTTTGTTCCCCTTTTTTTTTTTTCTCTCAATGAACCAGATTCTTTCAGTAGATCCAAAAATTGTGATGATAAAATTTTAAACTAAGATTGTAATGTGTCACGTTTTATGAATTGTGTGTGTGTGTTTAACATTAGTAAGTGAAAATTATGTAATGGCGTTCTAAGCAAAGCGGCATTGTAGGTGAAAATGAAAGTTTGCGTTGACAGACATACGGGTACTGACATGCGGGTATGATTAACATGTACTTGAATGACAATGAGGAAATTGCAACTCCCAATCCGCATTGTAAAGTTCATTTCATCGACCAAAATACGGCGAGCCATCACCACCGGACCAAAGCACAGAACTTTTTTGCGGTTTTGGTTCGACCAGTCGGTCCTCGAACTATCGATACTGCGATTATTATTGCATTGAATGCATTGCTATAACAAAACAGAATATTCCCCCACAATGCATCGAGGATATGAATTAATATGGATTGCTTTTATGTTATAAACGATATGTTTGAATTGCACAAAACCCGTAGGGATCCCCTAAAACAATTCATGTGGTGGTGGTTTGAGAAATGTGGGGGGGGGTAATCAGATGTTTTTTTCCTATTGTCTTAAATACAGATAAAACATACAATATCCTTCTTAATGAGAGTTCATAAAAAATAAAATGGAATATTGTTTGAAACAATACATTTTATTTCATTTTAAAAATGAGTAACATTTGAGACTTCCTAAAAAAGATACGGCAAACAAACCACTGTCAAAACTTATATTCGATTTTAAAGGAGATTGCTAATCAATTGGGAAAAAAGGAATTTTTAACCTATTGATGAGAAATGAAATTGCAGTTTGATTATATGATGTACGAAACACTAACTCTACTAATTAAACCGTATTTTCTTCTTACAAATGTACGTTTTAATTTGAGATTAAATTAAATCACACCAATTTCAAAAATCGAATAAGTAGTAAGGAACAGTCATCATTTTATGGAACAGTTTTAAATCAATTACCCCCCTTCTGACTTCTAGGGGTCCCCTATAAGATATTTTTTTATTATAAAATGAGACATCATAAATGAGTTTTTTACACATTATATGGTAAACACACAAACAACATCGAATTTTGATATTTAAAAGAAAAAATCGCAAATCAATTGGGAATAAAAGAAAATTTTGCAAATATTGATGGAGAGACGGAATTTTCAATTGGATTAAAAATAAAGCCAGCTCATAAAATTTCATAACAAATCTTCATATGTCGTCCAGATCTAAGAAGGTGTACATTGGTCTGGAAGGTGCGTCTAATAAAAATGGAGATAATTACTATTTCGAATCTTTATGGATTGCCTCCAACAATAGAAGTTTAAAAAATTACTTGCAATGGAAACTTATAATATCATTTTCAAATTCAAAAATCCAGGGAACCACTTATTGCGGTCAAATTATGTCTTTATGTTTTATTGAAATTACAGGAAGGAGCACCATTTCTAGATATGATATGGTTTGTAATTGAATAATACTAATCGATAATGATAATTAAAATCGCTTTGCTTCGGTTGTAATTCATTTTTGAATAAAAGTCGGGCCTCTGATATCCTTCAATTTCTAAATCTTTGAATTTCAAATAAAAAATTAATCGGATAATATTTGGTTTTATTTATTCAAACTTCAAAGATCTCTTTCGTCCAAGTAGTACGGACGAAGCCCTTTTTCAAAATTTATATCTGTATACTTAAATATTCCTAAACTCTATCTCCAAATGTGTAAATTTACGGCTTACGTTTCTCTAAAATTCGGATTAAATCTCATTCGTAATAATTATTTTCGAATATATTTTCTTTCCGTAAAATCAGGGTCGTCAGAAGCATTTCTTTGGGGTTTCTTCAATACCAGAATGAACTTTAGTTATTGTACTCTTCTACAATTCCTCGTAATATCTTCAATCAAAACCATTTCTGATTTTCTGTTTGCTCAGTAAATGTTCTTGGGAATAATTTAATTTTTTTAGCGTCCGATTGAATCTTTCTATTATTTCTAACGGCCTCCCTGCATTTTCAGTTGGAAATAAACAGTTTCAAATAGTGGCTGGATACGTTTCGGTTATAAAAATTCCGATCCTTGGTCCAACAAAACAAAAATTTTTTTTTGGCTTTCCACTTACTTTTCTTTAAAGATTTCTTCAAACGCATATTTAATCTGGGGATAGTCCACTTTTATTTTTTAAAGGCATCTTAACCCAAGCGTATTCGATGTATAATAAATCTTTACACGGTCAAATGCGTATTTATAATCAAGAATCATTCGGCATATGAAATTAAGATCAGGCACTTCCAAATATCATCCTTTATTTAAAAATATCTTTATACTTTTCAAATAGATATTATCTTAGTCTTTCTCACACTTTAAGATTATTCATTTATTGCATTTTTTTTATGTTAACTTTTTAATTCTTAATACCCGTTTATTTGATTTTTTAATCTAATTTTTTATTAATCTAAATTATAATTTATTCATTTCCTTATTTTTTTTTTTTACAAATTTAATTTTTAATTTCTATTTTTTTTCCTCTTCTTTCCAAATTCTTAACAATTTTTTACAAAACTATTTTAGATATTTAAATCTCAGAATTCCACAATTAGTCTCATATTTTATCTTAAAAAACTCACAAATCTTTATATTTTTTAGCTTATACAATTATTAAACACTTTTTCAATTATTGTACTTCTTAAATCCACAGAGCACTTACAAATTTACAATAACGTTATACAAACAGAAAACCCCCAAGGCATTCGTTCTTACAAAAAACACTTATCCACACCAAACACGAGTAAAATGCCCATTCACAACATACCCTAAAACAAAATACAACAATCTACCTACTAAAACCCCCTTTAAACTACTATAAACCATAAAACAATTTCACGATGTTTAAAACAAAAACCCCAAACCCAATGAACAACAACACAAAAACAATAAACCAACTAACCAAACTACAAAACAACCCCACACCAAACCCAAAAACACAAACGGCACAACAACCCCAATTCATAAGCAAACCACTTATATATAACACACCCAACAACACACAACCCACTTCGTAATACCATATTCCAGGTGGAGTTTCAGACGCGTGCGCGGCTTGGGGTAATTCGACATTTCAGGACCGTCGTAGGTTCGATGCGAATTGCTCTCAGACAGCTTTGCTGTCGTTTCAATCTATCCGCCTGAACCGAATAATATTTTAGGCTTGTAAAAGCTTTTCTTAAACAAACATTCTTTCAATTTTTTCTTTAAATGTAGGATTTTTGAATACTATCTAATTCTATGAAGTCATCTTCTTATCAGCTGCATGTCGAGAACTTAAGTGGTTCCATGATTTCGAATAAGCTAAATCATGCCTTTACCAGCTGCAGGCATCTACTCTGATTTTATTGGTTTCTTCACCCTGGTTTCGGATTAAATTATACACATCTAGTTACTTTATAAATTCTAATCGAGTTCCTGGACCGGTATATGAATGACCAGGAAGATGTTTTTCTTTTGAATATTTACTCCAAATAAATCCAGGGAACAAGTTTTTTTCTAATGTTTTTTGTATGTCGTTAGCCATTTCATAAATTTTACAATTTTGAGTTTTTATTTTTGGTTTAATAGGAATAATTCCAATAAATCTAAATTAGATAATTTTTAATTTAATTAAATGTTCCGTCGGAATCCCATTTTTAAAAAGATAAAATAGTTTCTTTAAGGATAAATATAAAAATAAATGTTTTACCTTATCGAAACCAAAGGTCCCTTGAGGTTATTACCGAATCATACTAGGACTTAGGATATATTCTCCAGGAACCCATCTTTAGTTTCTTTAATTTTATATTAAATCAGCAACATTGTGGAGAAATATTTTTAAGAACTGGTTTTCCTTCATCAACCAAATTTAAATTTATTAATATCTAAATTATCTACTATTTCCTTCATACCCTAGCAACTTTCTCTATACTCTCTATTATGACGTTTTTGTTCTTCTTAAATGCTGCCTTCTCTGATTTTATTTCTAATTTACTGCTTGGGACAATACCTAGCAGTCCCAACCTGCAACACTTCCCCGCAGCTGCTATAAGCCTCCTTATTATTAGTGGAATTACATGGGTGAAATCCGCCATTCTTTTTCTTTCTTGTTAATTGAATATTCTCTATGCATTGGTATTTACTTTATGTAATACTTTTTTTGGTTAATGTAATAGTTTTTAGGGGTATTTGTGTCAACAATATTTAACGTAATTTTAAATTCAACTGTTTTTGATACTTATTATTACTTTTTCGCTTACGATATTTTTTAATAAAAAAAAATAAAAATTTTAAGTTACGAAAAATTTTTTAATCTAGGATTCTAGTTATGAAAAATTTTTAAGTTACACAAAAATTTTAATTGAACTTATCCTAGCCATCTTTCAATTAAGGTAATTTCAATAGAATATTTGTAACATACTTCTAGCAGAGTAAACCATAAGCCATCCAATGAAGTTGTGGAATCTTTTTTTTTTCAATATTAATTGTAAACATCACAACCAGGTCTTCGGATAATTATCTTCAGGATTGTGCACTTAAATCAAAAACAGAAAAACAGGGGGGGGAAATATAAATGTCTCCACATCTCCAGGTTGTCAATTGTGGTTCAAACTCCCAAATTCTATACAAAGATTTCTATAAGGGAATCATATTCTCTCCATAAATTGATTATTGGTATCATCGAATCCATAATGGATCAAATTGGGAGTATTCGGGTTTGATTTAATGAAACTCTGTAAAACTTCGAATTGGTATACAAATATGAAAAAAAGGGATTATTGGTTTCTATTCAAAACCTTGGAGAAATTATTTCTTTGAAAAGTTAGTAATAAATATCTTGGAGCATTCGAAGTTCTTAGTAAAATGCCAGTTAAATCTTTGTTCAGGAAAAAAGTTACTGAACTAGCAGTAACGCTTTAGATAATTTTACTGGAATTGGTATTTGTTAAGTATTTAATCTTTTTGCAATAGCTGTTTCAAACCTCTAAACTAGGAGTAAATATGATTTATCCACCATTCAAGTCTATCAATTTTTAAATATGCTTTTTCCAGTCTTGCCAAAAAAAGATTTAACTTCATTAGTTTGCCGTGCGATGAATTACCTTAACTGAAATTTTAATTTGATTATTGATATTTTATCCATAATCTAAATATCCGAATAAATAGGAGACAATGAACCCAACTTAACTGTCTGTTTTACTTTTCTTGTTAAATAACGTCTTTCTTTATATGCATCTTTATTGGTTTGTTTTATTTAATAATGTTTTGGCAATATTTTCTACATCTTTTCGCAACAATTACCTGCTTGCATCTGTTCCAGCGATGAGTTTAAAAATCATCAACAATTTCTACCATCATTAGTATGCCAGGAAACCAACCTTCGATGTTTTCATACTTTTTATTATTTTTCACCTAAAAAGCAATTGTTACAACTCTAAGCATCTTGTATCAATTACACCCTGGAGAATCACTTATTGTTTCTATAATTTTTTTAGAGTTGGGCAACATCTAAAACGGCCAATTTGGTGTAAATAATTTTGGAAAAACAAAAAAATATTCTCTGAATGCAATATTATCGTTATCTGGTAATGGTGTTGTTAAAATTTAGCATCACTAATATAATAGGATATATTGTTAGTGGCCACCCAAAAACACAGTGTAAAAATGAATCAGGTTGATATATTAAATATTTTTATTGAACTTTGTTTGTATTATCAACTTCAAAGTATTAAATCTCCTCCAGTATTTTACTCTATCTGGAAGATCCGGGATTCATAGCAATTCTTATATAGTCATTCTTTTTTTTGATTATAAAACTGACGATACAGAGGGATTCGTCTTAATCTAAATTTATTTTCGATAAGCGAAGACATTTTTATAAAAACATAAATTTGACTTTTTGTTTTTTTTCTCACCACCCAGATAAAAAATTTTAACTAAAAAAATTTTGCTTAAAATAAATTTTATACTAAAAACAAATATGCTAGATAGAAATTTTTATACCCTTAAAAAAAAGTTTATTAAAATATAATTTTAGAATTTGCTAGACCAGCTGCGATGTTAACACCATATGACATCTTGTTTCTTCAATTGTTTTTTCATTTATTGTTTATTTTCATTAATGTTTACATATCAGGGACGGAGGCTGCCGCTCCTCAAGGATGGCTTCATCGTCATCCACCCACTTGCTATGTTAGCAAAAGTTTTGTTTTAAGTTTCCTCTGAAAGTTTTTTTTAATTTTTTAGTCTCTTCAGAATCATTCCTTAAAGTATAAACGAATTAAGCTTTCTAGTTGTTTTAATTTCGTTTTGAGAGCTTAACAGAAAACATTTGATACTTGCACTTCCTGTTACAACCTATAGCAACTGCTCCTTTTGCAGCAGATGTAATCATCATTGCTTTATTATTTTTAATTAAGGTTAACGAGTACTTTACCAATACCTGAATAATATTACCGGCTTCCTTCTTTTTGAACTGTTTTCTACATTGTTATACTGGTTAAACAGATTTCATGGATGGTTCATGTGCTATTTTTTGAATTTGAAGCAAAATTTTTAAAGATTGTGTTTATAAAATTATAGGCAATTTTTTAGGAAATGAAATTTGACTTTTGGGAAAAAGATTTACGTTAAGATTTTACGTGCGTCATCGGCTAAAAGCCTCTGGACAAAGGTCTCGTTCAAGATTTACGTGTTGTGAATGTCTTATACAACTCTCGTGATTAACTTTATTAATTTTCCGTTGCACTTTGAATCTATTGCAATTCAATGTAAGCGGTGTGATGTACTTTAATTTCTTTTTTCTGTCCACGTTCTAATTTGTTTCTTCTCACTTTTTTCCTTAATTTTGGTTTTGTATAGCATTTAATTTGAACTTTAAGAATCATCTAACTGTTTTTTTAACAGGTCATCTAACTGTTCTTTATTTGCTTTTAGAAGTTTTTCTTGTAAATTTTTCTTTAAGTTTGGAATTTTCTAAATTGATTTTAAGAGTTTTTCAATGTTTATCTAACTTTTTGATTCAGTGAGTATTACTTCATTATAATTATTCTATTTCATTCTTTTTCATTTGTTGACGTAACTTTAGAACTTAATTCATCAACACTTTTTTGGAACTGTTAGTTTGTAACTGCTTTAAATTTTTTTGTAATTCTTTCAGGTAGTTTTTGTATTTCATCTTCTAATTGTTCTTTCAATAATTTTGTCTTAGGTTGTTTATTTTTATTGACTGGCAAGAATTTTAACTTTATAAAAAGTAATTTTATTATAAATTTGATGATTGTTCAGAAATTCTTTTTAAAAAGGTTTTTTGCTAATATTTCTGCTTCTAGCTCTCTATCCCGTTTTATCAAGTTTTAATAAAATTTTTCATTTAATGATTTGTCGTTAATGTTATTAAGCAACTTTAATGCATTCATCAGTTGGGAACCATAACATCGTTGATATATTGTTCTTTTAAGTCATGTGATTTGTGTTATCACCATATAGTTTATTTGTTAACTCTCAAACTCTGTACTTTTGTTGCGGACAGAATAATCAGAAAAAGCTGTGCAAAATGGACCAGATAAAATCGTCCTCCAGTTTTTCATGATATAATTTTCTAATTTCTATTTTCCTGGATCCAACGATTATTCGGGATATATGCACCTCCACCAACATTTGGCAAAACATCATTTTTTTAACACAATAAAAATTATATAAAAAAAATAATTCTCCTTCATTATTATAAAATAAAATAAAATTCTTTTTTAATATATAATGAAAAAAAATAAATTTTTTCTTATAAAAATAAAAAATTTTTCTAATACAAAAATAATAAAATTTTTTCTAATTAAAAATAAAAAATGGAAAATGTCTCAAATTTCTCAAGTTTGTAAGATGCGTTTTTTTAAATCAAACGCTATTATATTTCTTCCATCATGAAAAACACAACCATGTTGTCTATGCTATACTAAAAATAATATATCTAATGAATAATACTCCTATGAGAAATAATATTCTAATGGAGGTAAATACTTTTTCAACCCGATGTATGGAGTAATACTCCTAGGAGAAATATATCTATGTGAAATATATCTATGAGAATTACTCCCTATGAATCAATTTCACTAAATAATATTATTATTCAACCAGTACAAAAATTAAATTTACATTTTATTCATTTTCAGATCATAGAACAAAATTCTTTATACTGCTAGAAAAAACTAATCCAAATAAATAATAATATTTAAAATAATTTATGTAGCGAACAAAATAATTATGTTGAAAATAATAATAAAAATCAATTTATAGAATCCAGGAAAAAAAACCATGGAATGTAATAACAAACAAAAATATGTTCTGGATATAAATAAAAATATATAACATGCTAAAAAAAAATTTTGTACGTCATTTAAAATTTTGGCGTGAACAACCAGATAAGAGGTTTATAAAAAAACAAAAATAAACTAAAGAGTTTGAAACTACTAGATCAGAGTTGTCGTTTAGTTGTAATTAGATTATCTTACAAGTCACAGGGATATTAACTATTCATTATTAATTCTTGGTATAAGTTAGTACAAGACAATGTTACATGTTGTAAAATGTTATTACAAACTATAAGACAGGAGGGTTTTGGGGGGGTGGACACATACATTCACTATTAACACAATTTGTTTTTATGACAGTAAATATCAGTGTTAAGAGGATTGTTTAAAAAGAAAAAAGTGAAATGTAGAGGTTGGTTCAAAAAAAATTATATTAAAGAACAAAATTTTCCAAGACATGCCAACAATTTGTTCCAGATATTAATCCCAAATATTAGTCCAATATAATACTAATAATTTATATCAAAATAATAAATAATTTATATTAGATACAAAAAGCTACTTTTTATTATTTAAAATAGTTGTATTTTCGCTACTAAAATTAGTTCTTTATATGATTATAAACATTATTTATTTTTATAAAGAAAATACAAATGTTATTTTAAAAAAATATTCTTAAGGCATTCCGGAAGAGAGGGAGAGGTTCGGAAACATACTTTCTTTTGAGGTATAGGAACAAAAAGGCCGGTTTAATTCCGACACATTCAGGAGGTTGCTAGAGAGGTATTTTACACTCATTAGAGGTGTATGGGAAATGCTAGTTCCCGGAATCAAAAACCTAAATTAATTCCTAAAAAAATTTTTTTATTTAAAAAAATTAATAATATGGATAAAAATCGAAAATTTGAAAGATTTTATATTCACCGGTTATAATCGTAAAAGGTAATAAAAGTAATAAAAGTAATCGAAGGTCGTCATAAATCTATTAATCTATAATAAATGAATTGCTGAATAATTATATGAAGTAAAACACTGAGTTTTTCAAGTATACATTAAACTCCTCGAGATTCAAATTTAAGTTTAAATAATAACATATATATATATAATAATATATGTTAGAGACACCACCATAAGAAATTTTTTTCCCTAATTCATCTCCTACTAAAAAAATAGTACAATCAGATCTTACACGGTCTTTGGAATTTTTTAAAATTCTTCATTGTATAAAAATATTTGTTTGACATGTATTTTTACGTTAATAATTTTTTAGTTTATCATCTTGTTATATGTATCTGGAATATTCAATGGGGTTACTTTCTAACTAAGAGGGAAAACAAGAGAGGATATAATTTTTTATAAACAAGAAATGGAAAAATTTTAAAGGTTTGGAAGACTGATGAAGGGATAATAATATAAGGATAAAACTAAATGATAAAAAATATTACACAAAGGGTAGATATGTATCAAAGAAAAATTTAACATTTCATTGATTTACGGTAAAAACTGGAAGTGGGTAAGACTACGTTTATTAAAAAATATATAAAAGAACATTATAAGGATGAAACACCAGTATATATTTTTTTGTATGCCATACTTCTGAGTGGCCAACTTTTGAAAACGTTTAATAGTGATGGAAACAAATTAAATGGAGTTAAAAGATATGGAAATTTTTGGATGATGTTGCAAGTTTAGCAAACAAAAAAGATGTGTCAGAAATATTTGCAAAAGGTTGACATCAAAATATTCAAATAGTTTGTATTAGCTCTATAAGGCTTGTGATGTTAGATAATAAGATTAGAGAAACATTCAAACATTTTTTACAACTACACAAAATAATGCAGCATTCTTTAATGATATTAATAAAAATTGTAAAAATTAAAATATGCTTTATCATATTATTACACAACATAAATATAGGAATAATCTACGTGTTGATACCATAAGTGAACATATGCAAGTATATGATAAAGATGGTTGAATATATTAGTAGATACCGAACATGAAATCTATAATAACTCTCAAGATTTTAATCATTAGCAAAATATGCAAATACAAAACATTTATCAATCAAGTTATAGGAGAAATAATTCTCTTTTTAGAATCTGAAGCAAAAGTACCAATAACAATTATTTCTGAAACATTTTATTTTTATTTTGATAACTATTTAAATGCAAAATTTGGTTTATAAACCAAATACCTAAACAGATTACAAGATAATGAAACGCTTAAACTACTTGAAAACTGCAATAGATGCTGTTAGAAACGGCTTAAGAAGGGCATCACCAATAATATCTGATGTTAAATCTACATCAGACGAAAGCCAAATCTACAATTAGAACGAAGCCAAAAAATAACATAAATTGATATGAAAACCATTAATAAATGGTGTTAGTGAAATATTTAATAATTAAACAAATTTATTTTAATTTTACAGATATATTTAAAATATTACTATATATATATTTTTTAGATAATGAACTAAAAAACATATTTTATAATTTATCTTTTAATTTATCTTTTAATTCTTTTATATATTTTGTTTCAAAATTGTAAATAAAAGGGATGAAGATTTAAGTTTATTTAATGTTTTTAAATCATATACTGTTAAAGTTATCTTTATTAATTAAACCACCATAAATTATTAAAAGCGAAGAATACTCTAAATACTTCTTAGGGACAAAGTTGGGAAAATCTTTTGTTATAGTATATTTAGGGATACCGTGTTTTGTTTTATAATCTCTTACAAATTGCATATATTTTATGATGATAATAAAATTTAAACTTCCTGTTTAGGTGTAGAGGATTAGTAAGGATGTTCATAATTTTTTAAAACTGGAACATGTTCTAATCTTATACTCTTCAAACATTTTTTTTATAAAAAATTTAATTACTAAAATAAATGTATTAAATAAATTATTACTAAAATAAAAAAATTATTAAAAAAATTTATTAAAAAAAATATTAAAAAAATTATTAAAAAATTTATTAAAAAAATTTATTGAAAAAATTTATTTAAAAAATTATTAAAAGAAATATTTCAGAATTTTTTCTTTACAAATTACAATACAATTTTTTTTCTTTAAAAAATAAAAAAATGAAAGAGTTTTATTGTAACTCATGTAAAAAAAAGTTGCAAACAAAAAGAAGTTATCAATCTCATTTACAAAGTAAATTGCATTTACAAAATGTAGATCGAGTTGATGAAGGAAATATATTGAAATTAAATAATTATAAAAACTATCTAGAAACATTACTTACTGATATAAAAGTTAAAAAAATGTTTGATGATTATTCACATTCAGAATATAAAAAAGTTTTTAATAGTGAAGATGAGTCCATACCAGATGGAAGATATTTATTTAGCAATACTGATGAATTTAACGAAATAGATAGAATTTGGATGAAACTGAACGAACCGATGAAGCCGTAGCAAATATAAAATATTTATTTAATGAATCTGGTTGAATATAATGAAACCGATAAAACTTTTTATGATGTATTAACAAACTTTTTTAAAATATTTAAGAAAATCTTTCAAAATGTTATATGAATTTAGAAGTACTTTATACAAAAAATGGACCTGATGGAATTCCTGAAGAAATAATACAAGGACATTTTACAAATTCACAAGAAATTCATAATGTAAATGATATACAACCCATATTTGAATCGAATGATAAATAAATTAGGAAAATTGTATAATTGAAGCCCAGTTACGTGAACATCTGGTTGGGAGATTTGTTAAAAATACTATCTAAGAAAATAGTAATTGATAAATATAAAATAATACTGGTGGTAGTTATGTTTCCTTTACCTTTCAGTTCACCACAAATAATCAACATAAAAAATGAAGATGAACGCTGTTTTCTGTGGAGTAATTGTATTAGCACATTTACATCCTGCAAAAATATCATAAAGAAAGACTAAGTCATTATAATAAAGAAGAATATATAAATGAATTTGATCTCTCTGATGGTTTCTTACATGAATTTCCATATGATTATAATAGGTTAAAAAAGTTTCATAAAAAGAATAAAAATTTAATAGAAGCCACAAATGTTTTTTGGAATTAAACGTGGAATTATTGTTTCCTATTGGTGATATTACCTCCACTTTACTCAGATTCAAAAAAATTTATTTGTATAATAAAATAGAATTTATGTCAATCAGAAATAGTTTATAATGATAGAGGAAAATTACATGCATCATAATATTTTTTACCATTGTGAAAATATAATAAGTACTGCAATAAATTTCAAATTGTTAAAACATTATCACCAATAATGATTAATCAATAATAATTATAAAGGTCGGGTATGAATGACTTATGGATTCCAATTATTCATCTTTATCTTTAGAATATCAACAAAAATTACAAAAATTAAATATAAGTTTACAAAAATGTAAAACAGATTATCAACAACAAACAAAAATATTAGTACAAGAATATGGCCATAAATATCAAAATAAGATAGAAACGATTCAAAAATTAAATGAAGAAAATAATGAAGACAATAAAGAATTAAATAATGAAGAAAATGAAACCAATCAAAAAATAAATTGAATCTTTAAAATATGTCTACAACAATATAAAAAAACATTATGATAAAGAATATTGTTATCAGCTAACAGAATATTAAATCAAAATTTTCATCGAAAACATTTAATCTTACATAAACGAAATTGATGAAACACATGAAATATATCAAGATAGATTTGAAAAGTTAGAAAACAGACAAAACAACCAGACAAGTGAATCATATTATATTATCAAGGGGTCTCATGTTTATATTGATGTAAAGATGTTTCTATATTTACAAAAACATTCAGACAAACGCTAATTTTCCCTGTCTCCAATGTATGACAAGTTTTAGAACTTTAGAAGAAATGAATAGACATTTGGAGAATTGTCAACAAAATGAAGCAGTTGAAAATACTTTTCCTAAAGATGATTATTTAATATATAATAGACCCTTTACTAATTATTGTGATTTCGAGGCATATAATGTTAACATGACACAAAATTCTGATAATTGTAAATATAAAAAAGTGTTTCTGAACAAAGTAAAGAAAAATATTTATTTGAACAAAAACCATTATGTTGGGGAATGTACATTCATTCAAATTATCCTGTATTATTTAAATCAGAATATTATCAATACTATGGTGAAGATAGTTCAGAAAATGTTTGCAAAGAAAAGTAGAAGAATTAATCAAGGACGTTTTTCACAATTGCTTGAAACAAACTATACCAATGATTCCATTAACGGATGAAGAAAGAAAACATTATTATAATGAAATAAAATGTTTTTACTGTGGAAAAGAATTTACAACTTTTTAAAGCGAGGTGACGGCTTGCCTACAAAGTAAAAGATCATTGAATCATCTAAATGGATTATATAGAGGTGCAGCAACATAAATCTTTGTAATCTTAATGCTAATAAATTTAAATATAACTTTGTTCCTCTATATTTTCTATAATGGTTCTAAATATGATTTCCATTTAATAATGAAAGATTTATTTTCATCTGAAAAATTACAAAAACAACAAATAAATGTACTCATGGTAAAACAGAAGAAGAATATTTTTTCAATGCAATTAGGTTGTATTAGAATTTTAGATGCATTTAGAGTTTTTTACTCCTTATTCATTAGATTGTTATGGGAAAAACTTTGAAACCTGAACAATTTAAAATATTAAATAATTATAATTTAAAACCTTTGAAAGGAATTATTTTTACGTTATGAGTAACCATAACTGGGAGATTTTAATTCTGTGAATAAAATTATGGAAGAAAAACAACTTCCTCCGATAAATAAATTTAAATCAACATTAAAACAATCACAATTATCTGAAGAAGATTATACAGAAGCTGAAAAGAATTGGAAAGAGTTAAATTGTAGAACAATGTATGATTATACAATGAAATATCTACAGATAGATGTATTAATCCTTGCTGATCATTTTGAAAACTTTCGTGACATGTGTTTAGAATATTATGGAATAGATCCATGTTATTGTTATTCTACACCAGGTTTAACATGGTTAGCAGGATTAAAACATACTGGTGTTAAACTTAAACATTATAGAGAAAATACACATGATAAATTATTATTTTTTGAATCTGGAATTAGAGGTGGTGTTTCATCAGTTTTAGGTAATAGATATGTGCAGTGTTACAATAATAAAGTAAATCCTGATGATTATGGAATAATGAAACCTTTATCTCCAGAAGAAAGCGATCAGTTCATAAAATTGTTTAATCAAAATAAAGAAGGACTTATATCAAATGAAGATAGTCAAGCAGCAGTTGATGAAATCATGAGAGAAAACTATTTGTTATATTATGATTTTAATTGCTTATATTCTTCTTGCATGATACAAGAATTACCAACAGGTGAAATGTCATGGTGTAATATTCTAGATTATCAAAAAACATATGAAGGAAATCGTAATTTTGGTTATATATATGAAGTTGATTTAGTATATCCTGATTATATAAAAGACGCAACAAAATATTATCCTTTCTGTCCCGAAAACAAAATTCCCAATATAGAAGATTTTACAGATTATCAAAAATCTTTAATTCCTAAGAAATACAGACCAACAAAAAAACTTATGTTAACACAAAGTAATAAAAGAAAGTATGTTGTTGAAGGAAGAATGCTAGATTGGTATTTAGAACATGGAATGATTCTCACCAAAATACATCGAAAACTATTTTATCAAAAATCTAAATGGTTAAAAAATTATATAGAGTTCAATATTGAAAAACGTAAAATAGCTAAAAGAAATAAAGATGATTTTGGAAACGTGTTCTTCAATATATGAATAATGCATTTTATGGTAAGACTTTAGAAAATGTGCGTAATAGACAAAATATTGAAATAGTTTATGATAAAGATAGGTTTCAAAATTTAACAAGGAAACCTACATATAAAAGAACTACTAGATTCAGTGATGAACTATGTGCTGTACATTTACGTCGAACCAGCGTAAAACATGATAAGTCTAATTTTATAGGATTCACTATATTAGAACTAGCTAAGCTATTTATGTATAGATTTGTATATGATTATTTAGCACCTGCTTATGGCAAAAACTATAAATTACACTTTACAGATACGGATTCCGTTTTCTTATAATTAACAATACCGTATAATTCTTCACTTGATGAAGAAATTAATAAAATAAAAGATATCATTCATCCTTCAGAATTATGTAAAGTAAAAGATGAACTAGAAGGAAATGTAGATTTCATAACAGAAGCTATATTTTTAAAATCTAAATGTTACTGTTATGATACAACTAATAATATTAAAACACATAAAACATTAAAAGGAATTTCAAAGGTATCAGTGGCTAACCAAATAACATTTCAAGATTATAAGAATGCATTATTTAATAATGAAATAAAAACAGCATGTAATTATAGAATTAATTCAAAAAAACATAAAATGTATTTAAAAGAAGAACATAAGTTAGCATTAGGTCCATTTGATGATAAAAGAAAAATTTTACCTGATGGAATAACTACTGAACCTTTTTAATTTTCTAATTTCTAAAATAGTTAAATTTAATAAAATATAAAATAATATAAAAATATAAATAATATAAAATAATATAAATTAAAATTTAATATAAAAATATAATATAAAAAATGGATAAAATTAGAGCTGATAATTTTAAAAGAATTCAACAATTAGACAAGTTAATAAAACAAAGAAATATTATAAAAGAAAATCATCTTCAACATAGAATGAAAAAAGCTGGTATACAATCTGATATGTTTGACCAAGTAAAATTGACTGAAGAAGTAAAAATTGATTATGAAAAAACTGTCGAACCATTTAAAACTGTTGAAAAACAAATTAATGAAAAACGTGTTGATATAGCAGATCCAGTACTTAAAACACTATTAGATGATTATGGTTTGTTAGAAGCAAACATAGATAAAAAACTACCAAAATCTATGTTATTCGAACATTCTACTTTCTTTTTAGATAAAAAATTATTTGCAAGATTTTATCTTGGTGGAAAAGAAATATTTCCACAACCTTTACGGGGGTTAATTTTTACGCCAGATAAATCACCTATTAGTTTAGATAGAAATTTTGTTGATCTTTTAAGAGGAGCAGATTTAAATAATTATGCTGTAGAAGATCTCATAAAATATAAAGCTATGTTAGATAGAGTTGGTGCAGTAAAATCTCTTAGACGTTATAAACAATTAGAAAATTTATTATCAACGGGAGTTAAAGTAGGAAAAGGTTTTAAAACAGAAACAACTGTATTCTTACCAGATGATCCACAAGAATTACTAAATAGATTAAATATTTTAATATCTGCAATAAAAGAAGGACATAATTCTAGTTTCAATGAAATTCATGCTATATTGAAAAGACTGCTAGAAAAGAAGATTCTAAATGAAGAGGATTATAAAAGTATAGCTGAAATATGTTGTTTCTAATTTTTATCTATGATTTTTATTTCTTATTTTTATTTATGATTTTTTATCTACGATTTTTATCTACGATTTTTTTATAAAAAAATATTTCATAAATAAATATCTGTTTAAATTTTTTAGTTAAAAAATGTCTTCGAGAGAATTATCATCAGTAGATTTTGACAAAATTAATAATCATTTAGAAAATTTGACAGAGATTTTGGGTTCATCAAAATTTAGTACGACGTTAAAAATTATAACAACTACTTCATCACACACCTGTAATTTAGAACCCATTCTACATTTAGAACAAAATAAAAATTATCAAATTGCATTAAATAGTTTCTCCACATTTAACACTATTCAAAACGTTATTCAAGATGTGAATGATCAATTTAGATATTCTACTGATAAAGGCAGAACGTGGAAAGTACTAACTTTTTTTCCTGGTTCTTACGAAGTTGAATCAATATCAAATGAAATTAAGAGAAATTTAGGTATACCATTTTAAGATAAGAAACAATTACATTTTGCAGTTGAACCGGCAGTTAATAAATTTTCTCTTACTTTAGACGAAAATCATCAAGTTGATTTTAATCATGATAGATCATTGTCAAAGCTATTAGGATTTAATAAACAAACCTATAGTCAAGGTTATCATTTAGGTGAGAAGATTCCAAAAACAACTGAAATAAATTCAATTGTTGTACATTGTGACATTATTGAAGGAGGATATATAAATGGTAAATTGTCAAATTTAATATTCAGTTTTCCAGCTTTTACTGTACCTATTGGTTATAGATTAAATGTAATTCCACAAACATTAATATATTTCCCTATTACAAGAAAAACTATTAACAACATTAACATGAGAATCACTGATGAAAAAGGACAAGAAATAAATTTTGGAGGTGAAGAGAATATGATAGATCTTTTAGTTCGGGAGGTATAAACTCCCGTTCCAGAGGTATAAACTCCCGTTCCAGAGGTATAAAACTCCCACGCGAAGCTAGAGAAGTTTAATTTTCTTCTTCTTCTTTAAAAATAAAAATAAAATATAAATAAATTTTTTTATTAAAAAATGAGTGAAGTACCCCCATTAAATAAAAAAAAACTCAAATTTAATCATCATCCAAATTTATCTAATAAAGTTTTGTCAGTTATTTGTGGAAGATCAGGATGTGGAAAAACATATCTATTATTTAAAATTTTAACGACTCCAAATTTTTTGGATTATAACAATCTTATAATTTATACAACAACAGCAGAACAACCCGTCTATCAATTTTTAAAATATGGATTTGAAAATAATCTTAAAAAAAACAGCAATTGCTTCCCTATTCGAAGAATACGAAAAATCTGAATATGAAGAAGAAATAAGTTCGTGGTGTGAAGAAGCAGCAAAAAATGATCAGTTAGTAGAATCTAATAAAAATAAACACATAAAGATACAATTAATAGATGATAGTGGTAATATGCAAGATCCTAGTAAACTAGATAAAACAATGAAACATTGTGTAATTTTTGATGATTGTGTTAATGATAAAAATCAGTCAGTTCAGAGAAATTATTTCACAAGAGGTAGACATAATAACTGTAGTGTATTTTATTTAACACAAAGTATGTATTCATTAGACGGAAGTGTTATTAGAAAGAATGCAAATATATTTATACTATTTGAAATAAATGCAAGAAACTTATGTGATTTGTTAAGAGATTTATGTATAAGAGATAAAGATGAATTTAAGCATTCGTGTAATAATGCTTGGTCAAAAGATTATGGCTTCATTACAATTAATATTGATAAAAAAATTCATGATAGAGTTATCGAACAATTGTTTATCGAGTGATAAAATATGCAAATATAGTGTTATAATATTTTTTTTTGTTATTATTATCAGCTTTAATTTTATCCATTTTTAAAATATAATATTTGAATTTTGTGGTAACATTGGAATACAACAAAAACATTTTACTGAACAAATTATTTTTTATTGCTTTGTTGTCTGACATCTTTTCGTTTAAAATTTTCTCGTCTAAAGATTTGTTTAATAAAGTTTTGTCTAATAAAGTTTTTAGTTCTTCTAAAAAAATTTTATCATTTTCTTCATTAGAAATTTTACCATCACTAAAAGTTTTACCATCATTAGAATTTTTATCATCAACTTTTTCGGACTTTAAATGAAATGGCACTTTATTAGCTTCATTAGCTATTTGATCAAATTTTTCAATCTGATCTAGCGTAATAACATTATCATCACATACTCTTTGAAAGTAATAATGCAGTTTATCATAAACTTCTTTAACGTGAGAATGTTTATTTTTTAATGATTTTCGTTTCTTTGATATTAAAGATTTTTCTAACATTGTAACAAGTGAAGTTGCAAAAACACCCGTACCTGTTAAAGCTGTAGCAACTACTGGAATTACTAAAACACCAGAAGATATAAAAATTGTTAAAGCACCTAAACTTATTGTTAAGAATATGCCAATTCCTTGTGCTACATTCTTAACATTAGACCATCTCTTTCTTAATTTTTTATAATGCTCTAATCTTGTTAATAATTGAGATTCCTTATCTTTCATATAACGTACTCTATCTTTATGTTTTTCTTTATTCAATTCACTTATTTTAAACTGTGATAACAAAGGATATATTCTTGCGGTTTCTTCCACTTTTGTCATCGCCGTTGCCGTCGAGGTTTCTTCCACTTTTGTTTCTTCCATTTTTTAAAGAAATATTTTTAGTCACGTAAGTTTAGTCACGTAAGTTTAGTTATCTCATATTTTAAAATCTGAAAAACGTCTAAACTCATGAATTTAGTCATTTTTAAAAATACCAATTTTTTGATTTTCGGTGTCCTGGAACGGTCATGATTTGAGCAAGAAAAATTATAATTCTCAAATTTTGAGATTCTTAACTTTTATGATTTTTCCAGTGTCCTGGAACGGTCATGATTTTGGGGGTAAAATGTCATAATCACAAATTTGAAATTTTGAAAAATTTGAAAAATTGGGTATTTTTAAAAACGCCTAAATTTATGAATTTAGGTCTTAAAAACCTGAAAGAGGGTCAAAATTCATGAATTTATGTCGTTTTTAAAGATACTATTTTTTTGAATTTTATGGTGTCCTGGAACGGTCTAAATTCATGAATTTAGGTCTTAAAAACCTGAAATAATGACCTAAATTGATAAATTTAGTCGTTTTTAAAGGTGCAAAAAAAATTGAAAAATGGGGTGTCCGAGAACGGTCTTTTGCCCATTACTATCGTAGATGAGGTTCATTATATTCTGCTCCTAAATTTTGATGTCTGAAACCAACAAAAATACATTATAAGCGAATTAAGATAGAAAAACGCAGATAAACTGTGAACAATGATGTAAAACATACATCATGTAGAGCTCTAACGACACATAATAGAGAAATGACACAGAAATGAGAATTAATTTATTGTAAGATGAAAGAAGCTGATAATTAATCTAAACTATTTTTATATTTTATCATTCCAACAATTTACAACAGCAACAAGTTAATCGACAACACATTTTCCCAGGGTGGACAACATGCCGTTAAAGCAGAAAGTCCGATGAATTTGATATTTAATTTAAAATGATTTCTACTTTAGCTGAAATAAATAACAACGTACCGCAAGATGGTTTACTTACACATCCAAAACAACCATGTATTGAAACATTCGAACCTGTGACTTATCTTCAAAGTTTGCGACTTGTTGCCAAACAGGGTTGAGAAGGGAAGAACGTGTTTCCGGTGGAATTTCACATTTCAAGGAGGCCCAAAAAGGCCAACAAAATAATACTTAACCCTTTCGCGACCAATGCGTGCAGAGCACGTCATACATGAATTGTTCAAAGTCACCATGATTGGGAAGCCCTCAATAGAGACCATTTAAATTGTGCGTGCATAGCACGTCATGCTGACTTCGGACAATGGAAGTAATTTCACTTTAGTCGCGAAAGGGTTAATTAAAGCCGAACTATTACTAATACAAATCCGTAGAAAATTCTCACCCCTTAAATATTAGAAAAAAAATTTCAATCCCGATTCACGACCTCATATTTTAAATAAAGCTTCTTGTAATGACAGCCGACGTCCTGCATGCTGACTTGATCTCGGGAATAACCCAATGCTGGTAAAATCAAAACATTCGGAGGCAGTGACAAGAATAGCCCTACAACACATTTACACATTACAAAATACTGTCGATCACATCGGTCAGTTACAATTAAAATACCGATTCGCTTTATAGTAGAATGTGAAGCGTTCAAGCACGATAATGTGCCTGTTGAAACGACAAAGTACACTAACTTTTTGGGATTACTGTAGTGTCTAGCTCCAACATTTTCTGCCCTACTCGAGCTGATGATTTCTCAATCACCAAGCTGCATTCAGTCATTAGTTGAAAAGTGTGATATCATTCAACTGAATTGTCTTATAGCTAGAAATAAGTGTGTGTCTCTCAAGAAATTACTGAATTTCTAAAAAAAAGCCTAGAAGACGAGTCAAGACAAAGTAAGGTGAAGCAATGGTCTATACATAAGTCCCTTTGGTTTGGGTTGCCTTCCTATCATGGCTTACTATGAGGTTGTCGAAATTCATCAACCTCTCACCTAGCTTACCCATTGACTGTCTTTTCTCTGTGGCAGCGTTGGTAGAATTATGTTGGCATGATTTTGGACTGATATCATCCTCAACTTAGTGTGGATGAAGGTGTATAAGCAACCTTCAGTGTTGAATTGTGATATATTTACTTAGATTATTTATTGCTCAAAAAGTTGTGCTTTTGTAAAAAAATCTTTCAACTGATGAAATTTATAGAGTTAGATAGACGATCACTTAGATCTGACTTTTTTAGTATGTATTTAGAGACTGCACAATTTGCCATATAACGAGTCTGTTGCGTAATTGCATGGAAGCACATTATAAAACACAAAAATCAAAACGATTTTTTCGACCCTTGTCGATTAATTGCGACTTTATACTTGTATGTACGAATAATAGTCAACCCAATTGCGCAAACGACTATTCAGAATATAGAATGCAACGATTCCTTATTTGGAAAACTTTTAGCGAATTCACTATAAGCGATGCGTCAGCGACATAACCATCACTTCACAGATATCATTGACAATCATGAGGAAATGAAACAAATTTATGAAGTCTTGAACATTCCATCCAGATGTTACGCATATTTACTTTATCATATCAATCAGGATTCGAAGACATTTAATAGAAATAGTGGGCTTAATAATAGTCACATTACTAGTGGTTGAAGTTAAGAAATTATGTTCATTGAACTTAGAGACGAAATGATAAGATGCCGTATACTTCATATAGTATATTGGCATATTGAAAGTACCCAAATATCTAAATGTACAACAACTTTAAACAAAATTTAAAGTGCAATGATATTTTAGTCTTGGATAAAAGTGATGTGGTTAATAATTTCCTGTGATAATTGCAGAGATCTTTGCTTTGTCTGCGTTGTTTGTTCTGGAGATGAAATCTTTTGAGACTGATGGTCACGCCGAGTGCTAGTCCCGAGGGGCAGAAAGATCCATTTCACATTCAACACAATGCTAATTCAAGTCTGTATTCTGACAAACCAGATCATTGACACCCCATTGAACGTACACAGTCAATAAATTTAGATCGTGAGGAGTCGAACTATGTGAATAATATTTTTATTTGACGAATTTTTCATGGAGAAACAGTGAGTCAAAGGTAGGTACGATTGACTTGTCAGTTGTTCAGTCTTCATTGTGACAACAGCTCTAACAACATCGACAGCTCGTCACATCGAAGTGTGTTCCGAACTCACAAGACAAAGGGAGACAGTTCTCTCTATGCCACTCTCCACCATTGCCAACAATGGCAAGGATGGAATCACGTCACCTCTAGAGTCACGGCGACAGCCGAATCCATCCCTGTGAGTTCAGTCCACACTCCATGTTTGACACTCATTTCATTTTTAGATTGTAGGTACTATTTTGTTATATTCACATTTATCAATCCGCACCTCAGCCGTGGAATAAGTCTCATAAGATTTTATACTCAAATTGTTAAACAGAAATGCAAAATCCCAATACAGTTTTCATGAAAAACGAACATTCCAAGCATTATCACACCGTTGAGTTCTTTGTACGCTCATGCTTGAATTTTTTTAAGGACAACAATCAAACAATTGCCGATCGATGCCTCACAATATTCAATATTGAGCACATCATATATCCTTCTGATTTATGAATGAAATTTTTTATAATTAATTAGATTTTTGTTTTAAAGTGATGTCTCTTAAATGCAACCCGTATCTAAGTAACGCACAAACAACTATCAAAGTTCGCATCATATTTCTAGTTTCCGCTAATTACATGGAAGTTTCATCGAAATTTTGCGCTGGAATATATCCAGTTGCTTCATGAATTAAGCGGAGACTTTCAGCAGCGTTTTCGTCTTTCAAAATATCAAGTGTTTTGCTTTTTTGCGGAATGCTCATATTGAAGTATATATCAATCGGCAGTGGCTATTACAGCGGCTCAGGCGTGTGCTTGATCGGTAAAATTTGATCCTTTTTTTAGCAAAGAGCCAAAATACCCCCAACTTCGTGGTAGCGCTCGCAGAGCTATGCGGCTGGAGTGTAACAACCCCAATTTGTCTCACAAACCTCGGAAACAGGAGATTGAGACAGGAATTCTCTTTGTACTGAGCGTTCTCGAGTGAGTCAAAAATGCAGTGTGTGTCACGTATGTGTAAAAATCATTCATCAACCCAAACTGTGTACGATGACTGTTGACAATACAAAGTGGCAAAATCTTCATAAGCAATTAATATATAGGCTATATACATGTTATTTTTGTAAGCATCTCTTCTAATATTGAAAAAATACGTTTTAAATATTTCCCTATTATCATGCTGGAGCATTTCAGGTGCAATAGTTAGACTTACTAGAAGACAAAATACAAGCATGGCACACTGTCCATATGTGCGCTATAAAAGTGTTAATCTGCATAGGTACCCTTTACTTACTGACACATGCTAATTGAAATAGGCCTACAAATCTTTCGTTGTATTAGCGAAAACTAACAATGTGACTAAAGTGAAAAAATACGTTTTCTGACAGTTTGTTGCGACAAACTTTTATAGCCATTATAATTTTCATGCTCTCATAAAAAACTGCTCTCATCAAAATAAAAATTGTCACTAGAAAAATACAATAAGAAAAAACTATCTCAATGTATAACGTCTCTTTCGCTGTGTTGGCACTAGGTTATATTCTTCAATTATATTCTTCATTCAGCGTGTTATTTAGTTTGATGTTTGGAAAAGTGGTGTCAAGTAATGACAAATCTTGTAATGAGCTGTATTCGGATCAAGTGCGATTAATCGCTATGTTCCGAAGTCAGCTACGTTTTTCGTGTTGCCGAAGTTCTGCCGAAAGTCGATTGACCGAATTATGACGCACTTCTGCCGACATTCATAAAAATGCGTGATTATCAAAACATTTCTATTTATTCCATATCAAAATATCTTTAGCAGTTGATATCATAAGACAGACAATGTGAATTACGATAGAAACTTCATTTGAATTGAAATTGCTTAAGATGGCCGAAGAGTCGCACTTTGCTGTTTTCTGCCCGGACACGGTCCGACATTTACGTTTGCACAGGGAAACAACCTCCCTAACCCAAAACTTCACGTAGAATCCGAATCTGCCCTCCGTTTGTCCATCCGAGGCCTCCTTCTGCCCGCAATACGGCCTTTCTCATCCCAAGACCTACCTTTTCTAACTCTGTCGTTCCTAGATTCCTACCTTTGCCTCACAGGAGAGTAATTCCTCCTTCCTTCCTTCCAGAGGGGGGAGAGGGAACGGTTTCCTCCTCTCGGACCCATTCCTCCCAGCACATCCTTGGCCACCTCCTTTCTTCCTTCGAGAGGGGGGATGACTCATCGTTGCTCATTTTGCACTTGATTTTGCCACGGACTCACTACTCTTGCATTCCTTGTAAATACCCCGGTGAAAAAAAATCTAGCGGCCCGCTAGCTTCAATCCCCTGGCTGCCCCCCGGTGGCCAGTTCCGCAGGAAAACTAGCGGCCCACCGGGGGCCAAACACCACTTGACCAAAAAAAAACCACCCTTCCTGTGACCCCTTACAGGTCACAGGGGAGATGGCGTTTACTTCCTTTTAAACTCAAATGCATAAAAATAATCAAGATGCAAGTAACGTTAACTTTATTCTCAACATAAACAATAATTGCACAACACAAAAGAAGTGCTATAAGAGTAATAGTAGAATATGTACAACTAAACAATTATGTCATCACTCATCACTCGTATCACTATCCACACTGGTAGAGACATCCAACCTCGCTCGCTTTTTCGGTAGCTTCAGCTCACCATGACGTCTTTCGTCCCGACCACCTCCACGATCCCGTGCGTTTTTCAAAAAATTTCGAACCACTTTCTCCACCTGTCCCCTTGTGGTAGTGGGGAACAAGCTGACACTCGACTCTGAAACGAATTATGGAGGATTATTTCTGGCTAACTATAATACATGTAATACTCAATGATCTCCTACCTTTGAGCAAGTTCTCAAAACCCTCGGGCAACTTTTCCTTTCCGTATGTGCCCGTGCGGTTTAGCGAACATTGAAGTGATGGAGAAATAAGCCGCCCCATGACTCTCACATTCAGATAAGCCATGGATGACGCCCTATCTTAATTAAGAATCTTATTAATCGGCGTTGGTCAGCCTATCGAAAGGGTAATCATCAAGCTTATGAAGAACTGAAAAGTAATGTAAACTGGAAATTTCTCGCTGTAAAGAAAAATGGTTGAAAAAATCAAGATTGTCGCCCAAAAAATGTATGGATTATCGTATCTGACGTGAATGGAAATACTGGGACAGATCCTCTCCAATCAGTATTGAAAGATTTTGAAAATGACAAAAGTGCTGCAGAAGAAATTAATATTAAGTTTGCAAATGTTTTCAAACCGAAAGTTGAGTTCGATATGACTGATGAAGATGATGATTGGTGTCCAATAGCTGAACCCCACATCATTTTTGAACAACTAGACAACCTTAATACATCGAAAGCAACGGGTTCTCATGGTATCAGCAATAAACTTTACAAACTGTCGGCTCCGTTCATAAATGAACCTTTGTGCAACATCATTAATAGCTGCATATAGTGATGAAAATTTTCCGGAAAATATTGGAAAATTTTGGGAAAAATCGGAAAATTTTGGAAAATTTTGAAAGTTCTGATTTTTTGTGATAGGCCCTATACGCTTTGACCGTTTCCACAGCCGAGGTACACACCAATAGAATGGGTCCATAAAACTGGTGATTTTGATCATTATTTTGAATAAAACAATTTTGAAAAATGAAGAAATTTGAATTTTTTTGTGATATAGTTTTTACGTTTTCCACAGCCGAGGCATAGACACATCAATAGAATTGTTCTAAAACTCTTGATTTCATCATATCATTTCGATTAAAACAATCGTAGCAATGCGAATCCCGTCCGTGGATTTTTGAGCATCCCTTTGCCACCAGTGGCTTGTGGCAATTTGTTGCCATTTTTAATGTTATAGCACAGACATCTTTTGGGACAACGTGAATTTTTTCCTTTACAATAGGGGTATAATTTCATGCATTGTGAAATATCTGAAGCAGAAATAATGCACTTTATTTGGGAGTTTGTTTATGGCTTGAAAGTTAAGTTTTATTATGCAGCCTTGATTGCAATGATACAAATTCTCCATGTGTTGATGAACATGTGAAGTACAAGCAGACACAGTCCAACACGTACAGCATTATACATGAGCGACCATATATTGGAAGATATATAAAGACTGTAAACTCGTGAGATATTTGGAAACTAAAGATATCTGTGATGAGTAGAAGAATATCTATATGATAGCTTCCACCTTCCGGCGTATTGTCCGATATCTTCGTGGAGGACAAACTACACATTCCATTTCCAGCTGGTTCAGATAGTTCCCAATCGATTTCAGATCTACTTAAATGGATTTCAGACTTTTCCAGATGAATTGGAGATTCTCCAGTTGAATCTAAGATCCTTTCAAAGTTGAGTTTCTGACAGATATCTGAAATTCAATTAGAGAAATCTGAAATCCATTTAATGTCTGATTTTCAGTTGGAAAGATCTGAAATAGACACGGAGGGTGCAGTTGGTCCCAAAAGTCAACATGCAGGGATGATACACTGTAAACTGTAAGGCACGAAGTTTCCCTTGAATTAGGCACGAAAATTAGGCATCAATTCTAACCAACACAAGGCACTAGTGGGCACGAAGCCTTGGCGCCTAAGTTCGTGCCCATTGGTGCTTAATTTTTCTCTTTACGAACAGCTTCTCCATGCTACTGGTATCAGTAGTAAAATCCCTACCCTTATTTATTACTATATCGTAAAATGCTCTTCCGTTAATTATTCTGAATTAGAAGAAAGAAAAAGTTTCTATACTTCGATAATGCATGTATTAAATTTCAAATGAATAAGAAGCAAAAAATTGAATTTCTAGTGTGCACAAAGGGAATTATTTTTTGAGAATCCGAACAATGCAACATCGATGCATATATAAAGTACCATCAGATTTCATAAGCATTAACATGTTTATCGACAAGTCTGAATAATTTATATAACACGATTCGAGTATACATTTACTTGCAAAACTCCAGGACATATGCTGGCTACATAAAAATCAAAACCTTCAGAAAAATTTTTCTACGTTCACAAAGCGTGTCGTCAGAAACAGAGCGAGTCAAAAAAACATACAGTGGAAGGCATTCAGCAAGTTAAAATGTTTTTGTTTGCAGCAAAATTCTTAACAAATCAGTCAATGTCATGGAAAACTTAGTTACGGAAATTATTGAAAACTGTCTTATTACAACGTGACAATTGTCAAAATATTTTTTATAGAAATGTACAATAGAGCTTTGAAGCTCACAGTTTTTAGTTGCATTTCAAATTATTGAATTCAACACGAAAAAGAGTTTGGACAATATTCGAGGGAATGCTTGGAGCACAACAAGGCCGTCAATTGTCTGCAGCCTTCATAATGATTGAGTACTTATATTGCTACCATAGGAGCATAAAAAACAAAGCTAAGGCGACTGACAACGAATAGATGAACAAACTAATTGCAACCTGCATACCCATGCAGATAATAGAAATGTCACAAAGTTAGCTTCGCAGCATGAAAACATTGAACATGTTTGTCTTGAAGTCCAGTAGGGATGACGATCAAACAACATAATGGGTAAGTAAATTCCAATCGACAATGACTCTATGGGAGAAAAAATGTTCACGAGACTGAACCCTTAAAAATCTTGAAAACGCTTCAAGTCACAACCGCAGGTCCGCAAGTTGAAGAAAGTACCGGAATCACAGAGAGTCAGTCGAAGACGTTGAGGGTTGGAATTCTAAGGATTCGTAGACAATCTTCGTAGGAATGCTCGTACTGTATATTGGTGCCATCAGTATCAAAAATGACCCCATTTAACGAAGTTCCGGAGGGGCTGAATATATTCCACCAATATGTATTAATTCCTGAAAATAGAGAAGAACATGTAAGAATAGACTATGATAGTCTTTTATTTGCAATTGTTATTCATAAATGAAGATGGCAAAATCCCACACAATTGAATATAAATCATGTACATACATAAGCATCAAGAATTGTCAAAATTAATTGACCCCAATTACTTTTTAATTAATTGGAGCCAATTGATTGATTGGTTGATGAACCAATTTCAATTAATTAATTGGATAGAATATAGAATTTCAATCAATTGATTGGTGTTTTCCAATTCGTATTAATTGATTGCTGCATTTTCCAATTGTAACCAATTAATTGTTATCTGCTAGTAGCCGAGATTGCATATATAATTTCACCTCTGCATTCTTTTACTTTTCACAATTTACAATTATAGTAAGCATTTCAGGTTGGCAAGAAGCAACAACGTTTAGATTCATGAGTAGTCACAATTAAATTCATGTTTGTTTCAAACAGAGTAGACCAAGCAGCTCTAAAATGCATGGGAAATTTCTCTACCCAATCGTCACTGATGAAAACAATGGAGAGAATCACGAACGCTTGCATAAACTATATGCCGAAGGCATTAGAGCGAATCTAAGGAAATTATCGCTGGTCATATTGGCCTGACTAAGCAGCATTAAAAAATATAAGATATTGTTTATTGCTGTGTAACGTGTATATAGTTAAACAAATCTTGGATCAAGTAAATTAATAATTAATACTTTCAAGTTACAGAAACTGCTCGAATTTTGGATTCAATTTTCAGTTGATTTTCAGTCATTTCATTGATTCGTTCACAATTCCAACTGCAATCATTTGATTGATACATTTTCCAACTTCAATTGGTTAATTGGTTCACAATTTCCATTCCAATTAATTGATTGATATATTTTCCAATTTCAATTAATTAATTGGTTCTCAATTCCAGATAATTGATTGATATATTTTTCAATTTCAGTGAATTGATTTCCTTGTCCAATTAAATTGTAATCAATTATTGACAATTTCTGATAAGTATGGATGAATGACTATGATATTATTGAAACTCCTACACTATGGACTAGGAAGCATCGGAATCAGGCTTCCTAGCAGCTTAGCTATCATATATTATTCAATTCAAACATTTCTTCATCATGCAAGGTGAATAAATGAAAATAGGAAATTGCAAGATGCAGTTAGAATCATGTGACACAGTGAGACATTTACAACAGTTGAATACATCTACGACAAAAAAATGCAACATCATGGTTCGCTGTTTTGTTCAGATTGTGTTTTTATGAACACTGCCTCAATATTATTTGAAACAAAACTGTTTCAGGCCTGTGATTAGCTTATGAAACAAATTGAGGATTTTTTGTGAAAAATTTGAGGAATGGAAACGGAGCCAAATATGATAATTGCAAGAAAAATTACAAATTTTAGCACGGAATTTGGGCCAAACTTCAAATCATGAAAGTCACAACGAAGAAGATAACCCAAGGGTTGACCACACCCCACTTTTTGAAGCTGTGTATATTGCAAAGGAATACTGACTTGATTCGTCATAATCACTTCCCGCGTTGTTACGAAATCAATTTGTTACCTCAAGTATTATCTGCTTAGAATGTGTCGAACAGAGGATGTCAGATCAAGCTGCTGATGTCGCTCTGCTTCACGCTATCGTCTCCAATTCAATGATGCTTGTCAGATTTGTATACTATAATTTTTTGAATGTAGGATATATCCTCAACTACATGCATCTGGGGCTTTGCAACGATTAATTTTTACGGACTTTAGACAAATTTGGGAGGAGAGTAACCCATAAGTATAGAAAGATTAAAATCGTTGACGGAATGCTTGTGACTTAAAAAAAGTCAGTAATATATTATGAAGGATACACCACATTACACACTAATTTATTAATTTTACTTCATGCTACATAAGTTTTGGTGGGTTTTGTTTACTTGTTAGCGTTTGATCATATCGCTCTGATCTATATTCAAATGAACATGAATTCTCTCATACAACACAAAACAAGTGTCGGGAACAGGCTTGCCAGTTGAGTTGTTGGTCTCATACAGGCAAAGAGTGAAAGATTATCACCTCTATTCTTTGAAGTTGCGCAGAGATATTGACGTTCACATCTTGCAGTAGACCCAGGTTGAAAATCTACCAACCCAGTACTATGTGGTTCAGTGTCTTAATTAATCTAAGTTCACATGCAACGATAAGCAATGTGTGCACTAATTTCACACCAACTAGTGCTCAGCAAATTATGTAAACGATCTATAAGTGAATAATTCATCCAGGATAAGTGTAGGTCGGCAGACCCTGGAAAATGTAGCTACAAAAAGACTCATGAGATAGCAGAGCTTCATACGCTTCCAACCCCCGCACGCTAGTGACCAGGAGGCAGATAGACACTAAATTTAAGGACCATCCGCTTTACCCAGGGTTGCCAGCGCAAAATTTGAAAAAAACGGACGCAAACAAAAAACAGACTTCAGCTGCCGTAAAACGTGTAGGCTTGCTAAACTCGATATGAATTCATTCACCTGCTTGCGAACATAATGTACATACGTACACGTAGGTCCACTTCAGGCAAATATGCTATGATAAACTTTCTTATACTTATCTCAAATAGTAAGTAATTTGCATACACTGCTATAACACGCTCAGTATCTGAACGAATTTAAAGCAAATACATTTGAGTAAACAATCTTTTATTCAAATCTTCGTAGAGCTTATTCAAAACGAAGGCAAATCTCCATGTACATGTATGTTGATTGTTGATAGAAAAGCTTGGAAGTCTACTTTGCAAAGAAAAAGTCAATTATCTTTCGGTTTCGAAACGTGACAAACTTCATTCAAGCATTCGAATTCAACACAACTTGAAATTCAAAAAGGCCTAGAACATCATTCACACATACGAAAGTGAGCAGCTTACTGTGCAGGATCTACAAGATGGAATAAAATACTTCATAAACTTATTATTCTATGAAATACACATGAAGACTAATCAGGACCGTAGAAAGTAAAACAAGATCACAAGTACTATAATGTAGTGGAAATTCGACCATCCGTTTTTAAAAAACGGACGCATTTCGAAAAAACGGACGACTGGCAACACTGTTTACCTGTCGGATGTGTTCATGTTCAGCGGAAATAAAATGGAAGAGAGTGAAACAAACGCTTCAGTTGTTAAGAGCACTGAAATCCAAGTGGGCTGGGCTACCTATATGTTATCATATAATGGATATGGAAGATCGATATCCTTCAGTTCTTTAAGAAGTACAGGCATGCATTTAGCAGCCATATAGTCGCAGAAACATATAAAGAAGGTTGTGACAAAGGTCAAGATAATTAATGAAAATAATTGAATGTGCATTTTATTGTTGGAATTCTAAGCAATATTATGAAGTCAGAAGTAAAAAATTGCAAGGTTCAAATATACAATTTCTGTAGGTTGATCGCAGTGTTTCACTCATTAAATACGTGAAAGCATTTAATGAGTGAGTTCGACAGACAATAACTTCGGACAACTTCTCTGCTTAGCAAAATAAGTCCGGAGGAACCGGAACATCTGCAGCCCTGAAGCTTGCAGAAATGAAAACGACATTCAACGTAACAAAGTGCGTCAAGGTAACAAAATTAAAAAAAAAAGCTAACGACTGGTCAATTTTTGATGTGCTAAATATGACATGGCTAAAAGAAGATCATTATATCCTAAAATGTCTAGAAATTTATAAATACTTACTAGAAGGACAAGCAACGGTTCTCCTCTCCTCATGTGGAACGAATTGGTGAGTAATTCGCTCTTTTCAAAATTATGTTTATCACTTATATATTGAAAATATTCTATTTAACAGTCTGCCCATTCAGATGATAAAAGGACAGGTCTGTTTCCAATCAAAATATCAGATCTAGCTAGCACAGCGGGATTACGCTATCTAAAATCTGCCAGGTATGTGAGAGAAAAATTATTAAGTTATAAATCATAAGAGAAGAAAAAGAAAAGTAAT
Source organism: Prostheceraeus crozeri (assembly GCA_907163375.1). Classification (NCBI taxonomy): domain Eukaryota; kingdom Metazoa; phylum Platyhelminthes; order Polycladida; family Euryleptidae; genus Prostheceraeus; species Prostheceraeus crozeri. The sequence goes on along the minus strand of CAJQUW010016445.1, from coordinate 66,498 downwards.
AAATCATGAGTGATTCATGATTAGCAGCATGGATGTAGGGTACGTACATGTTACAGGATTCTATCTTAGCTTCTTGTTCGGAAGTTTACACATCATCGCCATTCGCCAAAAAAAAATACATTATCCGACATTTAGTCCGTAGTATTTGAGGAATTTCTCATAGTTAAGCTATATTTGAGGAATTTTTGAGGATTTGAGGAGCAATAAACAAATTTGAGGAATCTGAGGAATTTGAGGAGTAATCACAGGCCTGCTGTTTGTTAGAGACTTGAGCTAGGATTTTCATATTTTCAGGAATACAGCTCAATGGTGGTCAGATTAAACTGTCTGCAGATAATTTCTGCTATCTCTGACCATTGATTAAACTGCCAGTGCAGCTGGAATTCTGAAGTGTTCTATATCCTAACCATAAGCCTTTAATAGCTTCGATTTAAATATGATGGAGGCTTTGTACATAAAAAAGTCTAACCCTGATCTGAAAAGACAGTTGAACCATGATGAGCTACATAGCCTGCGATCTATGGACTTCACTCTTAGACTGCACATACTTGCCTTTAACATCTTGTGCTTCATGATATACATGTAGGCCTACAGAATTTTTCCTAATGCCAGCTGCTATAATTCTGCTTAAAAATTTGCCAAAATATTACATGATGCTCTTTAAATGTTCATTTTGACATGACACCGGCGCTTTGGCCTTTGCGGTGGAGTGTTTGCTCTGTTTCCGGGTGACCTTGGTTCAAACTTTGGTGGGATCAAACCTAAGACTTTTAAAACAGGTACACTCTGCATTCTTGCCAAATACTCAGCTCTCGGAGAATCAGAGTGGGATAGATGACAACTCGGTCACATTGATGAATGGCTTCGTGCCTAATATGCCTCCGAGTATAAACACAGTTCATTTATTTAATGACGATATCATGTTTCGAAAATTTGGACAAAAACCGTCGCTCGTTCAGACAAGGAATGTCAACGGCTGTCGGTGAGAGAGATTCTTAATTCATTTTGAATTTCAAAAAAATAAATGACTGAAAAATGTCGCTTCCTTGGTTGCGACAAGTAATTTAAATGGACATACTTGAGATAAAATCCCGACATGTTTCGTCCTGTGTACAGTGTCAATGGTGCTGGCGGTTGATAGAGAATTCAAATTTATCGTAGTCGCAATCAGTTCATGACGACGTTATGCTGTTTTGGGTATTAAGCTAATCAAGCTATAACTTAACCGCCGTCATAAACTGATCTGATGAGTTGCCACTATACAGCAATGCATGGTAAATTTGTATAATTCTCTAGCAACCGCCAGCACAGGGATCGCAATTCACCTAAGAAAAAAACGCAGACTCGGTAAAAACCGGGGCTTGGATGTATAAATTTGAAATATCTACATTAGACAAATTTCGTGAAAAACGGAAAAGCCGTAAAATTGCGATCCCTGCGCCAGCACCATTGACACTTTACACAGGACGAAACATGTTGAGATTTTATCTTAAGCACAACAATTTGAATTCCTAGTCGTAACTAAAGGAGCGACATTTTTCAGTCATTTGTTCTTTGAAATTCAAAAATTTATGGAATGGATTACAAAGCGGCACGCAAAGAAATATAGGATAAGAGCTGTCAGTCAATTAGAAATGAAAAAATATGGATTTGATCATCTATAATTGCAATAAATGCTGATTAAAAAAAATTCAATGCATGAATTGTATCACTGAACTTTTGCTTGAATCTTTGCATTGATTTAATTTAAATCGTTTTATTAGTGCATAGCCAACTTATCAAAATTTGTTTGACTTAAATCACCTTGTTAGTGTCTGTCTACAGTATCTGTAATATTTGTTAACGGTAATGTATTTTGTGTTTTTTCATCCATAATAATTTGGCGCTATAGTACCAACGCAACCAAAGCTAGCACCAACTTTCTAAAAAGGGCTTACACAGAATTGAAAACCAAACATTCTAATAATACATGTAAGCAACCCATCATTTGTCATCTTTACTCAGATGGACCTATACATGAAATAAACGGCGCGATCGTTTCCTAACCGAGACTTCGATGTGTTGATATTGGTCTGAACATAGTCTACTAAATCTGATGCTGTTATTAACATGAGCGAGCTAATAACTAAATGTTATTTGACATAAACAGACTGGAGAAGTTTAATCAACAACTATAAATTGAGAAACCGCTGATGAATCCATCCAGCTGGGTATAGCACTAATTTTTCAGTTAAAACAAGTGATCAAATTCAATATGATCCAATCCGTAGATAAGTTGACAGGCATTTTGATCTTAATCAGTAAGGAGAATTCATCAATTGTTTAGCAGTTAATCTGGTGCGAGCAAGCTATTCTCAAGTAGGCCTACAGGCCTAGGAGATGAATTAAATTGCTGGATTCTTGACAAAAGCTGGTTGGAATAGCAGATGGAAAGAGTGAATCCACCACTCTACCACTGATGTCAAAACAGCCTGAAATTCGATAATTGAATTATCGAAGAAATCAAGCTAGCCTACAATTGAAATACTATATCCTCGTCTACATGGATAACTTGAGTAGGTAATGCCGCTATCGGATAAGCCTAGTGCCTATGCGAGTACAAACATAAGCTCAAATGATAGATGTGGACCATTGTCTTCACTAAGCTTGAAAAAATCTTCAGAAATCGAAGTTTGATTGGGAATCAATCTTGTGTATCAAATTCTCTCAGTCAATTCCAAAATATTTGTCTGGTTATTCGCATTTTGGCACACTGTTGCCGGTACTTGTGGGTCATCTCCCCCACGTTTTCAAATTTGTCTAACATTGAATTGAATTAAATTGAATCAGTCGTCACACAACTTCAGCTCCAAATTTTTGAGATTATTTTCTACCCACGTGCAAAATTTTATCAAATTGGACAGCTGCTTTTGAATTTTAGATGACAAATTGAAGTGTAACGATGATGATGTGAGCAACTTGATCTGACTTCGTCTGTTCGACGCATTATTGCTGTGTGCATCGTTCTCTCTCCCTCTTCGTCTCATCATTGCAGTCTAAAATCTTCCAATGACCACTACCCTACCACATATTTCTGAAGTTAAATATGTCAAATGGAAGGGATGTGGTATGGGTCATTATAACTTCAAGAGTTGTCGCGACATAACTTTGTTGACCTACGCTATCTGCTCAGTGCTCAGACGATGAGGTCAGGCACTGATCAACAGGCTTGCCGTGGGTATGGGGATTCTGCGGGGATCCCCATGGGTATGTGGTGGGTATGGGGATTGAGGCCATCACCACAGCTCCCTTAGGTCTTCTATGGGGATTCTGTGGGGATTCTGAAGATTTTTGACATTCACTAGAAACAGTCGGAACTGACATCATATCACACAATCAACTTCGATGTTGAATTACAAAGTATCACGTAGCCACATCTCACCACTTAAAATGCATGAAATTAATGCTGATCATTTTCACACTAGTAACACACGTTCAATAATTTTGAATGACTTATAATGATAGTTCCAGGTGTGGCTCAGATTTTTCACTTGTCCACGACTTGTCAGAACTTTCATTTTCATCTGGCATCCTTAACTGCAGACTTAAGTGTACTTCCATAAATGGTTCATTGTGCTGCATTTCATCACCATACACAAAAATGGGTCAACATGCTCCCAATTCTTGTGCAATAATTCGATGACATGAGTGGTCGAGAATAACAGGATGCTTTTCGTCGAAGTCTTTATTTATAATAGTAGATTGGATTGATTCAAAGCTTTTCCTTCACCACATGTAGGCCTATATAGTCGATTTCTACTGCGAAACAATTCTAGACTTGAGATGCATAAAGGCCAAACTCGCTTTGACATTTTACTTCTTCATCGGCATTAATGGAGATAGAATTATCAATGATTGCTACCAGAGGCGTCGCTAAGGACACATCATTGGGGGGTGTTTGCTAAATTTTACCTGATTTACAACTAAGAACCAAAATTTACCTGATTATTGCACACACGCATACTCACACACACATTCCAACATGTTTCATGATTATATCCTGCAGAAGAGGTACCTAGTCATGTAATCGGCCGGAAATGACGCCTATAAATGAAAAATAATTTAATTGGTGGTTCATACGAATATTATTCATATTGAGTAGTCTCGACTGCTAAGGAAATTTTCGATGGTGTTTGCATCGAGAAAGTTAACACGCTGTTAACAATAAACTTCTACGCACAGAGAGGACGGTGTGCCTTATTCATACCGTGCGCTTTCCGCGGTGCGCAAGTGACTGACGCGGTATGAGGAAGGTTCGATGAAATCCACCGTAGAGATGACGTCATCTCCTCAAGGGACAACGCAATAGCCAGAACTTATATGAATCAACGGCTAAATATACACTACACAGCTAGGCAGAATGAGTTGCAGGCGTTTCAGCGTCAGGTGATTCAGTGCCAATATTCACTGGCCACATTATAGGTAGGGTACTGGAATTACATTTCAATTGCACTTAGATATTTTAAATTTAGCAGAGCTAACTCACATTGCCTTATGCTCCAATTTTTAAGAAAATGCGAGGCGACTGTTCCTACCACAGAATTAGATTCATCTGCGCGGGCTTCGGTTTCCTAGAAAGGAAGAGTTATATGTAACTTTAATATCGAAATGGTACATCACAGAATTAGACAACTTGCTCCTTCTCGAATGGATAATTCGTGTATCGCTTGCTATTGGAAATGGCAAACAATAAGCTGTCAGCAGAGGACAACAGAGCCAGTGAGAGATGCGTGCGTGCTGTGATATCACTCCTCGCACACACCAAAACACACATCGATGCCTGGCTTCCATTCAATGTATGCACCATACAGTGAGCAATGCCGAGGAGAGGATGTGAAATCATCAAGTGAACTAATTTTCGTACGCCTGCTACTTTCTTTAATAATGATCGGAAGGGCCAATATTATGGAGAAAACGTGTGGGCAATGATCTGAATTCTTCGAATCTGAAGGAATTTTGGCAATCGAAGCACTTTGCTGGAACTCACATTAATCCTTTTAATCCTCACATTCACATTAATCACTTTTTTTCCTATCTCTGTAAGGTATAAGGAATTCCTTTTTGCCCACCTAATAGGTTCCTCAATGTGCCGTCCATCACATTCTTCTATCACATTCATTAATCACACTTCTAGCAAACCGAAAAAGATAAACAAAATATTTAATTCTGTGGTTCCTCCTGCTCGCATATACAGTCATCCCGGGTAGAGGTCGTTTTCAGCGCGCTATGTTTGACCGCTTTCGCGTGACAAATCAATATCATCGACAGCAACTAACCATATACTTTCTGGTGTCTAGAAAGGGTAAGAATTTCCCGACATTATGAATTGTTTTTGTGACAAGACGTGTTTTTGTGTCTAAGAACAAAGGCAGTGAATATTGGAGCTGAATCGCCGGCAAACCGGCGGTTTACCTGACATTTCTCATTTTACCTGAATCTTTTAATAATTTCATATTGGGGGGGTGTCACGGTCCCCCACACCCCCCCGGTCGCGACGCCTCTGATTGCTACATTAATTCAATTAACGAATATTAAACGGGAATATTCACACATATGAACATGGCATGATCCACTGAGCAATAATTGCGGTGGCTATAACACACATTGGTAGACTGCAAGTATATAATAAAGGCCTACAGAAGAATTTTTGACATGTTACTTTTTTGCGATACAGTGACCATTTTGAAGTACTGGCAGTGTAGCAACATATGAATATTTATGTTCAACCCTGTTTTTGTATGTTGATGAACTTTGAACTTCCTATTATTTGAAAATAACACCACTATAAGCAACCAAACGAATGAAAAATCCTTACATTAGGAACCCCATATACGGTACCAACTTACAGGACAGCCCAGGATTATATTGTCACAAATGGAACACGTGAAACTCGTATATAATCTATCAAAACAGTCAAATACATGCACTTAAAATTATTTGCAGTAAAAATCGGGTCTTCACGAAAAGCAGCTGACTAAAAATATTGTGGGGACATTAAGGTCCTTCAGGACTTAAACTAGCAGTTAAAATGACAATAGATGCTAGTATGTATATTGATAAATATTCATGCTTGCTTTTGTGAAACATGTTGTACTTATTCACGATTGTCTACAGCGAGGAATTTAAGTATAGTTCTTTTGAAATGAGTGTGTGTATGTTTCATGAGAATGCTTCGCATAACATGTATACATGATGTAATGTAAGCTTAGCTTTGATTTTGCTTGATGTAGACTGGTTGCTTTGTGTTATAACAGCGACCGGCAAAAGGCGAATATAAGAAACATCGAAATTTCAAAATAGCGTACTATGCAATGCTCGAGTGTTGTGTAAAACTAAGTACATACTCGTATTAATATTTCATCCCAACATTTTAATAAGGCCATGTTTCTTAAGTCTACATGTGTAGTTGTTGAATTTTTATACAAATGTATCTCCTTTAAGGGAGCAGTAATGCAAAAATTGTACCCTTAAAATAATCCTGCAGCAAAATGAAGTAGGATCGACATGGTCAATAACTAGGTGAAGTGAACCAAAAATCCAATGTGAGTAAATATGAAGTTTGAAAAGCACAAGCTGATCAATAACCGATTTGTTATAAAACCAAAGAAATAAAGACAATGTCGTCATACTATTAAACAGAAGCATTTCGAGATAGAACTGCGTTTACGGTAAACTACGTTATGGCAGTTTTATGGAAAAAGGAAAAAGAGTGTCATGTCTCATTAATCATTACAGAATTAAGAGCGGAATGAGAAGAATGTACGTAAACTGTACGTGTAAGTTGGCAGCAGACGACAAAAACTTACGAATCAGTAGAGATAGATAAAGAACATGCAACCAACTGATTCAAGCAAATGTAAATTTGTGAGTCAAATACGTGTGCATTGAACGAGCATCTAGTTAAATTTTCGGTACAATAATTTCTACGTGGCAAGTCAGAATCAAGGCTCAAATATGATAGAAAATGGGCTACTACAATTTCAAAGAGCAATAGGCCTATACCGAGGATAGAAAAGAAAATTCATAAAAGTTACAACACGCAGTCGGTGACTCTCTTCAATGACTCCCATTCCGCATCTCTGGAGTCAAATACGGCCTTCGGATCGCTGAATGATGTGCCGAAGTTCCACTGAGATGGAGATATTGGACATCAAGCATTCCATACGAACAGGAGGAAAATATTAATCAGGAGCCAATCCTGTGGGGGCGTGGGGATTCCATGGGGATACCCATAGGTTTTTCTGTGGGTATGGGGTGGAGTGGGGTGGGGATTCAAATATCAATCCGCACGACAACCCTGCTGATCAAGCCGCTGAAATCGCTACACTTCACGTTATCGTCTCTAATTCAAAAAGCACTTGTCCGATTTGTATAAACGTTTGCATGTGGTTAGAAAATATATTCAAATACTTGTATCTGAAGTTTTGTGATTTATTCATTTATACTAATGATTTTAGACAAATTTGAAAAGGTGGGGAGATAACCCAAAAATACCCGATTGCCTATACAAATGTTATTTATACTAATCAATATGCTGCAAACTCTCTTTGAATAGCGGACTTGAAATCAGCAAAAGAAACATTTATTAAAATGAATTAATATCTGAAAATGATGATCTATGGTTGTTGAATAATATGTAAGAGTAATGAATAAGCTTTCCCATGGAAAAGTAATTATCTAAATACAGCGTTGAGGTACATATTTATTGACTTGGAAGGAACTGTTTGAAACTTCCATGTTCAGCACACCCTAACTGATAGCCATAGTTATCATCATGTTAAAGTCAGTTCAAAGGTTCAGTCATTAAATATCGTGCATTCCTATGACCAGATCATTCTTCACTATAGGCCTACCTTTCAGATGGCATTTTACATGCCATATTGGCCATTTGATTGGCATAATTTCCAATTTGAGTTAGAAAATAGTATCAAATTCTGGTATCGAAGTCTTGAAACCATGGCCCGGTAGTTCTCCTGACTTGAAAACCATCGAAAACTGCTGGGCTGTGGTGAAGAAGCGAGTTGCTCAACGGAACCCACTTCTCTCAATGATCTCAAGAAGACGCGTCTATTACCGCGGTAATAGTAGCGTGGACCACCGAAATTAACGAAGAGTATTGCAAGAGGCTGATTGAATCCAGTGCGAAACGCATAAGCTGTCCTGAAGGCCATGGGAGGACCAACAAAGTATAGGCATTTTGACTATTGTTGAAGTAATAGCCTTAGATTTCGTAATTTTTGAATGAGCGCAATTAGTGAAAATCATGCGATTAACCTGAACACATGCAGTCCGTTTCATAAAAAGTGGATCATCCTAAAATTTGACTAAATAAAACATAAGTATGATACAGAAAGCATTTTGCATGTTATTTCATGTCCCTAATATATTTAAATGTCCTTATATAATCTGATAAGCTATGATACAGTAACGGTTCTTAAGAAGCTAATATTTTGTGGCCCTACCTTTATTGTCAATGACATTACCAATTCGTCTAGGCATTGATTCGATGATATCGTTGATTTTTGACTGATCTAACTTTCTCCACTCTCTTTTTAACAGTGACGTAAGTTGTGATACGCCATCTGTAGGTAGCAGTGAACGACGAACGCTACGATTTAGAATACTCCATACATTTTCTATGGGATTCAGATCAGGAGAACGAGCTGGCCAAGATAATGTCCTAAACCCTAATTGAGACTTGCATAAGTTGACTCTACTACTCCTGACCATCACTATCCTTCAGACGGACTGATGTTTCTACGTTTGGATGTTTTGCGTGGACGGCCAGAGCCCTCTTTACGACAGAGTCGAAAATCATCATTATGCCATCGATGCACATTTGTGTAAGGGACATTTAGTCGCTTGCTTGTAGCTCGCAAAGAAAACACTAGTTCTAGCAAGGCTGACACTTTGCTTTTTTGTGAATGCGATCTCGTTATTGTTCATTTGTGTTTTGTATTGTTTTCAACCGGTAAGAGATAGATTTCTAGCTGAAAGCAATCAGGAGTGCTGCCAACACCACCGCAACGAAGTCAGGAAGCTATGGAACATGAAGTCCAGTTAATCACATGTAGCAGTTACATTATTGTTGATGAATAATGGTGCTATACTGGCTCTGATTGACCGATTTTCTTTATTTTTGTTTTACTTGATAGCTTTTGGCTTGTAGAACAACATATTACATAACAAAGGAAACAAATGTAATTTTATAAGAGTGAGGTATGATTTTGTGTAACATTGCTAAATGAAGATCAAATTATCTACTACTTTTTTATCTATAACAGGAAAACAACTCAATATTCATGCTTGAAATTTCCAACAATGATATTAGTAAGCACAACTGACATATCTTCCAAATTTCAGAGAAATTCGTTCAAGTTTGGTGGAGTTAGACAAAGTTGAAGTTAAGGCGATGTTAAAGGGTGATCCATTTTTTATGAAACAATCTGTATTTCAGGAGTTGGAATAGATGTTGTTGCATCAATATACTATTTTCTAACTCAAATTGAAAATTATGCTAATGAAATGGGCAGCATGGTATGCTAGTGCATTTGGTATCAACATTTGACCTAATGTCCCAGGAAGCAACTCAATGTAACATTGATTAGCTCTTTTATAGTCTCCCCTTGCCAGTAGAATAGGCAGCTCTCTCTCTCTCTTTGCGGGAGTTTCTGGACCATCAGATGGCCACCTCTACAATTCTGCTTTTAATTAATTCCTTTATTCTGCGGGCATCGAGCATAAAATGGCCTGTCGAAGCCCTGATTTTTAAGGTGAATCATTGCGACGACAGTTGCAATAAAAACTCGCACATTACGTTTCCGGTGGAACCTAGTCAACGAGCGCACAGCTTGTGACGTCACATACGAGTCCTATTGTCGTCAGCATAAGCTATACCCGATATCTAAGTTACTCGTGTTCCTGCAGCTATGATCCCTTTTGCTTTCATGCGATATACGTAACAAAACGTTCTATGGTACTGGCTGGGGGGAAACCAGAAAAGTAACTATTAATTTTCATTTGTTAACTGTATGCATAGGCCTAATATAATAATCGTGGTCTCGGCACTGAAATCTTGGAATCTCGAGAGCCTAAAAAATGGTCGAGATATCGTGATCGAATTCATTACTCTGAAGTAAGATTCGATAGATCGTTAGCCACACATTTTGTTCAATTGAAGGTGTGTTACATATAACATTACATTTTTTATTTTACAATGCTATTTAACCACAATGTTAAGAAAATGAGATCTAATACTACTTCGGAATGAATAGTTTTCAAGCATTATGTGTATGGTTTCAAGTTTCCATTGCATTGAACAAAGACCCTAGTTCCATGTATGTTTTATAATACCTAAAGAACCGTTTCTAAATATCGTCTTGAAGCAAATATGAATGGAATGGTTCTCACCTCGAAAATGGGACACTGATCTTAATTTGATTTGCAGTTTCCAAATGGATGTTTCATGAACAGTGTAATACACAAAGAAAAAATCACATGTATATGAAAATCGTCCAGTCAACACTTTCACCCTATTCCAAGACAAGCTGTCTGTCAGTCGACAGAATGATGCGTGATCACGATGTCACTGCCGCACTGAACATTCGGAAAGCAAGTAAACACGAACTCTCGGCATTCAGTCGTTGACGCCTATAGCAACGCGTTGTGAGGAAGGTCGAACAATAACGACTTCGAAGGGCGGTATTAATGCTGGAGTACAACATTGATGATTCACAATCAGTAAAGTGAGGAAATTCCAAAAGAGCAGCGTCACTATCTATGGCCATCTCTTCACAATAGGAGCTGTGACTTTTTAATTGGATCCAGTGATTTCGTTGAAACCTCACGTGCTTCTATTATTAGGTAGCCAACTATTAAAGTGTGTCGCCACCTCCGGTAATAAAACAGAGCGTAAACATGACTAAAGTTAAGAAAGCATTTCCTTCCAAGAAATATTTGCACTATCTGCGGTTGCAGTATGTAGCAAAACATCAAAATACATCATACTGAGATTTGACTGGACGTTGGTCTTGTCGGAAACCTAAACTATACTAATGATTTGATAGTGGCCTTAGTTATATTTCCAAGGATGCATGTATATTTTCAAACGAACTCGTGTCGTACTTACCTTTTTCCATGCAGCACCTTTTTCTGTCAAATATAATCTTGCTTGATTCAAGCCCACATGCTATCCTGAACAGCTGTTGTCGCGAGCGTTACTCAACAACACTTCACGGATGGAAGAATGAAAGAATGTCTTTAAAATGCTAGAGACTCAAACAAAGGAGATTTAAATTTGACGAGTTGAGTAATTTGAAGCTTATATGGCTTATTTTCGAATAAATTAGCTTCCTAATTAGCAATCGCGAATGAAGAAATTTTTCTTTATGTGGTTTTTACCAGATAAACAAATATTTGGTTTGATGCCTGTTAGTGCCTTCAGGCATCAATAGGCGCTAATAGGCACCAGATTCTGACTTCGTGCCTAAATTCGTGCCCTACAGTTTACAGTGTAGAGAAGTTTTCGGTCTTTGAATATTACATAGTCTTTTCAAACGACTGCAACAATTAGTCTCCAAAACAAAGGCAAAAACGTCAATCACCGAAAAAAAATTTCAAAATTTTCCATTGGAAAATTTTCCGGAAAATTTTGAAAAAATTGGAAAATTTTCCGGAAAATTTTCCATTTGCATCACTAGCTGCATAATAAGCAGAAAAGTTCCATCCTATTTCAAGAGTTGCACAGTCTCCGTTGTTCCCAAGAATGCTAATCCGAATTTAGATCAACTCAGAGCTATAACACTTCTCTCTGTGCCTGCGAAAATTCTAGAGAATCAAATTCTAACCTGCATATGCGTAATTATTTTTTAAGATGTTTTGCTCCATTCCAGTATGCCTACAAGCCTAAATCGAATACGACTAGCTGTCTGATTGCTATTCACGATTCTGTTACGAGACTTTTGGACTCAAATAACACATCTGGGTGTGTGCTGATTAGCTACGATCTAAGAAAAGCTTTTGACACAATTTGTCATGATATTTTGTTGAAAAAGCTTTTCGAGCTTGATTTTCCACTAGGCTTTATCCATCTGATGAACGATTATTTACGTGATAGATTCCAATGTATCCGAATACGTGATACCTTCAGCAATTTCCTACCTGTGACAAATGGCGCCCCACAAGGTTCCCTTTTGGGGCCTTACCTGTTCGCCTTGTATTGTGATTCAAAAACGCATTTTGAAAATACATGTATAACCCAGTTTGCCGATGACATATGCGAAGTATGTCCCATTTTCCATGTGTGATGATTCGCTAGAGATTGTTAAGTCAGAATTTTTCCATTTGAATGAGTGGTGCAAGTAATGGGCAAAAGACCGTTCCAGGACAACATAAAATTCAAAAAAATAGTATCTTTAAAAACGACATAAATTCATGAATTTGAACCCTTTTTCAGGTTTTTAAGACCTAAATACATGAATTTAGTCGTTTTTAAAGATACCGATTTTTCAAAAAATGGTACTTTTTAAATGGTATAAATTCATGAATTTTGGTCATTTTTCAGGTTATGAAGACCTAAATTCATAAATCTAGGCGTTTTTAAAAATACCCAATTTTCAAATTTTTCAAAATCTCAAATTTGTGAATTACAATTTTTACCTTGAAAATCATGACCGTTCCAGGACACCAAAAATCATAAAAGTTAAGAATCTCAAAATTTGAGAATTACAATTTTTACCTTGAAAATCATGACCGTTCCAGGACACCGAAAATCATAAAAGTTAAGATTTTCAAATTCATGAATTTTATCCATCTTTCAGGTTTTTAAAATATATCATGTGACTAAAAATATTTCTTTAAAAATGGAAGAAACAAAAGTGGATGAAACAAAAGTGGAAGAAACCGCAAGAATATATCCTTCGTTATCATATGAACGTAGTTCTACTTTAATGGACATTGAAAAAATGAATAAAGAAAAACACAAAAATAGAGTACGTTATATGAAAGATAAAGAATCTCAATTATTATTAAGATTAGAGCATTATAAAAAATTAAGAAAGAGATGGACTAAAGTTAAGAATGTAACACAAGGAATTGGCATATTCTTAACAATAAGTTTAGGTGCTTTAACAATTTTTATATCTTCAGGTGTTTTAGTAATTCCAGTAGTTGCTACAGCTTTAACAGGTACGGGTGTTTTTGCAACTTCACTTGTTACAATGTTAGATAAATCTTTAATAACTAAGAAACGAAAATCATTAAAAACTAAGCATTTACATATTAAAGAAGTCTATGATAAACTACATTACTACTTTCAAAGAGTATGTGATGATAATGTTATTACGTTAGATGAGATTGAAAAATTTGATCAAATAGCTAATGAAGTAAATCAAATATCATTTCAATTACAGTCAGAAAAAGTTGATGATAAGAATAAACAGGATGGCAAAATTTCTAGTGATGGTAGAACTTTTACTGATGGTAAAATTTCTAATGAAGAAAATGATAAAATTTTTTTAGAAGAGCTAAAAACTTTAAGCGAAAATTTAAGCAAAACTTTATTAAACAAAACTTAAAACGAGAAAACTTTAAACGAAAAGATGTCAGACAACAAAGCAATAAAAAAATAATTTGTTCAGTAAAATGTTTTTGTTGTATTCCAATGTTACCACAAAATTCAAATATTATATTTTAAAAATGGATAAAATTTGAGCTGATAATTTTAAAAGAATAAAACAATTAGAAGAGTTAATAAAACAAAGAAATATTATGAAAGAAAATCATCTTCAACATAGAATGATAAAAGCTGGTATTCAATCTGATATGTTTGAAAAAATGCAGCAAACCGAACAAGTAAAAATTGATTTTGAAAAAACTATGAAACCATTTAAAACTCTTGAAAAAGAACTTACAAATAATGATAAACAAATTGATATAACAGATTCAGAGCACAAAACTATATTAGATGACTATGGATTACTAGAATCAAACATTAATAAGAAATTACCAAAATCTATGCAATTTGAACATTCTATTTCATTTATAGATGGAAAAACAATACCTAGATTTTATCTCGGACAAAAAGAAATATTTCCACAACCTTTTCGAGGTTTAATTTTTTCACCAGATAAATATCCTTTTAATTTAGATAGAAATTTTGTTGATCTTTAAAGAGGAGCAGATTTAAATAATTATGCTGTAGAAGATCTCATAAAATATAAAGCTATGTTAGATAGAGTTGGTGCAGTAAAATCTCTTAGACGTTATAAACAATTAGAAAATTTATTATCAACGGGAGTTAAAGTAGGAAAAGGTTTTAAAACAGAAACAACTGTATTCTTACCAGATGATGCACAAGAATTACTAAATAGATTAAATATTTTAATATCGGCAATAAAAGAAGGACATAATTCTAGTTTCAATGAAATTCATGCTATATTAAAAAGACTGTTAGAAAAGAAGATTCTAAATGAAGAGGATTATAAAAGTATAACGAACCGATGGTTCTAGGGCTTCGCCCGTAGCTGAAATACGTTGTTTCTAATTTTTATCTATGATTTTTATCTACGATTTTTATCTATAATATTTATTTAAATTTTTTAGTTAAAAAATGTCTTCGAGAGAATTATCATCAGTAGATTTTGACAAAATTAATAATCATTTAGAAAATTTGACAGAGATTTTGGGTTTATCAAAATTTAGTACGACGTTAAAAATTATAACAACTACTTCATCACACACTTGTAATTTAGAACCCATTCTTCATTTAGAACAGAATAAAAATTATCAAATTGCATTGACTAGTTTCTCCACATTTAACACTATTCAAAATGTTATAAAAGATGTGAATGATCAATTTAGATATTCTACTGATAGAGGCAAAACATGGAAAATACAAACTTTTCTTCCTGGTTCTTACGAAGTTGAATCAATATAAAATGAAATTAAGAGAAATTTAGGTATACCATTTAAAGATAAGAAACAATTACATTTTGCAGTTGAACCGGCAGTTAATAAATTTTCTCTTACTTTAGACGAAAATCATCAAGTTGATTTTAATCATGATAGATCATTGTCAAAGCTATTAGGATTTAATAAACAAACCTATAGTCAAGGTTATCATTTAGGTGAGAAGATTCCAAAAACAACTGAAATAAATTCAATTGTTGTACATTGTGACATTATTGAAGGAGGATATATAAATGGTAAATTGTCAAATTTAATATTCAGTTTTCCAGCTTTTACTGTACCTATTGGTTATAGATTAAATGTAATTCCACAAACATTAATATATTTCCCTATTACAAGAAAAACTATTAACAACATTAACATGAGAATCACTGATGAAAAAGGACAAGAAATAAATTTTGGAGGTGAAGAGAATATGATAGATCTTTTAGTTCGGGAGGTATAAACTCCCGTTCCAGAGGTATAAACTCCCGTTCCAGAGGTATAAACTCCCACGCGAAGCTAGAGAAGTTTAATTTTCTTCTTCTTCTTTAAAAATAAAAATAAAATATAAATAAATTTTTTTATTAAAAAATGAGTGAAGTACCCCCATTAAATAAAAAAAAACTCAAATTTAATCATCATCCAAATTTATCTAATAAAGTTTTGTCAGTTATTTGTGGAAGATCAGGATGTGGAAAAACATATCTATTATTTAAAATTTTAACGACTCCAAATTTTTTGGATTATAACAATCTTATAATTTATACAACAACAGCAGAACAACCCGTCTATCAATTTTTAAAATATGGATTTGAAAATAATCTTAAAAAAAACAGCAATTGCTTCCCTATTCGAAGAATACGAAAAATCTGAATATGAAGAAGAAATAAGTTCGTGGTGTGAAGAAGCAGCAAAAAATGATCAGTTAGTAGAATCTAATAAAAATAAACACATAAAGATACAATTAATAGATGATAGTGGTAATATGCAAGATCCTAGTAAACTAGATAAAACAATGAAACATTGTGTAATTTTTGATGATTGTGTTAATGATAAAAATCAGTCAGTTCAGAGAAATTATTTCACAAGAGGTAGACATAATAACTGTAGTGTATTTTATTTAACACAAAGTATGTATTCATTAGACGGAAGTGTTATTAGAAAGAATGCAAACATATTTATACTATTTGAAATAAATGCAAGAAACTTAAGTGATTTGTTAAGAGATTTATGCGTAAGAAATAAAGATGAATTTAAACAATCGTGTAACAATGCTTGGTCAAAAGATTATGGATTTATCACAATTAATATTGATAAAAAAATTCATGATAGAGTTATCGAACAATTGTTCTCTGACTGAAAGTCGATAGAAGATTTGTTTGCCGAGTGATAAAAGATATACAAATATAGTGTTATAATATTTTTTTTAATTTTATATATATCAAATTTGTCTATCTTAGAAATTAGAAAATTAAAAAGGTTCAGTAGTTATTCCATCAGGTAAAATTTTTCTTTTATCATCAAATGGATCTAATGTTAATTTATGTTCTTCTTTTAAATACATTTTATGTTTCTTTGAATTAAGTCTATAATTACATGCTGTTTTTATTTCATTATTAAATAATACATTCTTATAATCTTGAAATGTTATTTGATTAGCCACCTATGCCTTTGAAATTCCTTTTAATGTTTTATGTGTTTTAATATTATTAGTTGTATTATAACATTAACATTTAGATTTTAAAAATATAGCTTCTGTTATGAAATCTTCATTTCCTTCTAACTCATCTTTTACTTTACATAAATCAGAAGGATGAATGATATCTTTTATTTTATCTATTTCTTCATCAAGTGAAGAATTATACGGTATTGTTAATTCTAAGAAAACGGAATCCGTATCTGTAAAGTGTAATTTATAAATTTTGCCATAAGCAGGTGCTAAATAATCATATATAAATCTATACATAAATAGCTTAGCTAATTCTAATATAGTGAATCCTATAAAATTAAACTTATCATGTTTTACACTAATTCGACGTAAATGTACAGCACATAGTTCATCACTAAATCTAGTAGTTCTTTTACATGTAGGTTTCCTTGTTAAATTTTGAAACCTATCTTTATCATAAACTATTTCAATATTTTGTCTATTACGCACATTTTCTAAAGTCTTCCCATAAAATGCATTATTCATTAATTTGAAAACACGTTTCCAAAATCATCTTTATTTCTTTTAGCTATTTTACGTTTTTCAATATTGAACTCTATATAATTTTTTAACCACCTAGATTTTTGATAAAATAGTTTTCGATGTATTTTGGTGAGAATCATTCCATGTTCTAAATACCAATCTAGCATTCTTTCTTCAACAACATACTTTCCTTTATTACTTTGTGTTAACATAAGTTTTTTTGTTGGTCTGTATTTCTTAGGAATTATAGATTTTTGATAATCTGAAAAATCTTCTATATTGGGAATTTTGTTTTCGGGACAGAAAGGAAAATATTTTGTTTTATCTTTTATTTCATCAGGGTATACTAAATCAACTTCCTATACATAACCATGATTATAATTTCCATCATATGTTTTTTGATAATCTAGAATATTACACCATGACATTTCACCTGTTGGTAATTCTTGTATCATGCAAGAAGAATATAAGCTATTAAAATCATAATATAACAAATAGTTTTCCCTCATGATTTCATCAACTGCTGCTTGACTATCTTCATTTGATATAAGTCCTTCTTTATTTTGATTAAACAATTTTATAAACTGATCGCTTTCTTCTGGAGATAAAGGTTTCATTATTCCATAATCATCAGGATTTACTTTTTTATTGTAACACTGTACATAACGATTACCTAAAACTGATGAAACTCCACCTCTAATTCCAGATTCAAAAAATAATAATTTATCATATGTATTTTCTTTATAATGTTTAAGTTTAACATTTGTATGTTTTAATCCTGCTAACCATGTTAAACCTGGTGTAGAATAACAATAACATGGATCTATTCCGTAATATTCTAAACACATGTCACGAAAGTTTTCAAAAAGATCAGTAAGGATTAATACATCTATCTGAAGATATTTCATTGTATAATCATACATTGTTCTACAATTTAACTCTCTCCAATTCTTTTCTGCTTCTGCATAGTCTTCGTCAGATAATTGTGATTGTTTTAATGTTGATTTAAATTTATTTATTGGAGGAAGTTGTTTTTCTTCCATAATTTTATTCACAGAATTAAAATCTCCAGTTATGTACTCATACGGAAATATTCCTTTCAAAGGTTTTAAATTATAATTATTTAATATTTTACATTGTTCAGGTTTCAAAGTTTTTCCCATAACATCTAATGAATAAGGAGTAAAAAATCTAAATGCATCTAAAATTCTAATACAACCTAATTGCATTGAAAAATATTCTTCTTCTGTTTTACATAGTACATTTATTTGTTGTTGTTGTAATTTTTCAGATGAAAATAAATCTTTCATTATTAAATGGAAATCAGATTTAGAACCATTATAGAAATATAGAGGAACAAAGTTATATTTAAATTTATTAGCATTAAGATTACAAGAATTATGTGCTGCACCTCTATATAATCCATTTAGATGATCATGATCTTTTACCTTATCAAGATATCTACCTCTGCCAGTTTTATAATTATTTGTAAAACCTTTTTCACAGTAAAAACATTTTGTTTCATTATAAAAATGTTTTCTTTCTTCATCCGTTAATGGAATCATTGGTATATTTGTTTCAAGCAATTGTGAAAAACGTCCTTGTAATTCTTCTACTTTCTTTGTAAACATTTCTGAACTATCTTCACCATAGTATTGAAAATATTCTGATTTAAATAATACAGGATAATTTGAATGAATGTATATTCCCCAACATAATGGTTTTTGTTCAAATAAATATTTTTCTTTACTTTGTTCAGGTGCACTTTTTTCATATTTACAAACCGAAGGTTCTAGGGCTTGGCCCGTACCATTTTCAGAATTATCATTTTCAGAATCGGGCGAAGCCCTGGAAGACATCTCCGATGTCCCGTGCTTTTGTGTCATATTAACATTATATGCTTCGAAATCACAATATATTGTAAAGGGTACTTTATTTTTGAAATACCATTTATTGTATTCTAAATAATCATCTTTAGGAAATGTGTTTCTGACTGCTTCATTTTGTTGGCAATTCTCCAAATGTCTATTCATTTCTTCTTTAGTTCTAAAGCTCGTCATACATTGGAGACAAGGAAAATTAGCATTATCTGAAGTTTTTGTAAATATAGAAACATCTTTACACAATATAAAATGACCCTGATAATATAATATATTCGCTTGTGCTGGTTGTTTTGACTGTTCTCGTTTTTCAAATTTATCTTGTTATATTTCATGTGTTTCATCAATTTCTTTTGTAAGATTAAATGTATTTCGATGAAAATTTTGATTTAATATTTGTAACTGATAACTATATTCTTTATCATAATATTTTTTATATTGTTGTAGACATTTTTTTAAAGATTCATTTATTTTTTGATTGGTTTCATTTTCTTCATTATTTAATTCTTTATTGTCTTCATTATTTTCTTCATTTAATTTTTGAATCGTTTCTATCTTATTTTGATATTTATGGCCATATTCTTGTACTAATATTTTTGTTTGTTGTTGATAATCTGTTTTACATTTTTGTAAACTTATATTTAAATTTTGTAATTTTTGTTGATATTCTAAAGATAAAGATGAATAATTGGAATCATAATCATCATAACGACCTTTATAATTATTATGATTAATCATTATTGGTGATAATGTTTTAACAATTTGAAATTTTTCAGTACATATTATATTTCCTTGATAAAAAATATTATGATGCATGTAATTTCCTCTATCATTATAAACTATTTCTGATTGACATAAATTTTTATTATTCAAATAAATTTTTTTTGAATCTGAGTAAAGTGGAGTAATTTTACCAATAGAAACATAATTCACATTTAATTCAAAAACATTTACTTCTATTAAATTTTTATTCTTTTTATGAAACTTTTTTAACCTATTATAATCATATGGAAATTCATGTAAGCCATCAGAGAGATCAAATTCATTTATATATTCTTCTTTATTATAATGACTTAGTCTTTCTTTATGATATTTTGCAGGATGTAAATGTGCTATAATACTCCACAGAAAACAGCGTTCATCTTCATTTTTTATGTTGATTATTTGTGGTGAACTGAAAGGTAAAGGAACATAACTACCACCAGTATTATTTTTATATTTATCAATTACTATTTTCTTAGATAGTATTTTAACAAATCTCCAACCAGATTCACGTAACTGGGCTTCAATTATACAATTTTCTAATTTAAGTATCATCGATTCAAATATGGGTTGTATATCATTTACATTATGAATTTCTTGTGAATTTGTAAAATGTCCTTGTATTATTTCTTCAGGAATTCCATCAGGTCCATTTTTTGTATAAAGTACTTCTACATTCATATAACATTTGAAAGATTTCTTAAATATTTTGAAAAAGTTGGTTAGAATATCAGAAAAAGTTTCATCGGTTTCATTATGTTCAACGGGCGAAGCCCTGGAAGACATCTCCGATGACCCGTGTACCGATTCATTAAATAAATATTTTATATCTGTTACGGCTTCATCGGTTCGTTCAGCTTCATCGGTTTTTTTAGTTTCATCAAATTCATCTATTTCGTTAAATTCATCAGTATCGCTAAATAAATATCTTCCATCTGGTACGGGCCAAGCCCTAGAACCTTCGGTTCGTACATTAAGTTTTATCATATTAAGTTTTATCATATAACGTTTATCAAAAGATAATTTAAATTTTTTTTCACTAACTATTGATTCTTCATCATCATCATAAATTGATCCTTCAACATCATAAATTACACTTTTTGGTATAGGATGCCATTCCCTGATAGGATACCATTCTCTTATTGGAATATCTAACTCTAAATTACATTTTTTATCTGATAATAATATAATAGAGAAAAATATTGGTCTTTGATCTCTTTTGGAAAATTTAATAACACCACCATAATCTGAATCACTTTTAGTTTTTATTAAAGATGATAAAATTTTAAATTGATTAGATGTAAATCCTAATTTAAATTTTGTAGACCCGACACATAGTTGTCTAACAGTATCTTCAACTATTCCATCATTATTATTTTCAATTGTAAGAAAATGAAATTTAGATAAATTTTGATTATATGTAGTATTAATATCATGTACATCAGTATGAGATATAAATTTTTCTTCACTTAAATTTTTATAATCTTTTTTACCATTTACACCTTTTTCAGATGTTTCAGAATCATCATTTATATTATCAGATTCTTCAATATGATTCAGAGGATTATTATGATTATGATTATGGTCATTGTTAATAGCATAAGGTGTAGACCACATATAAGGTGTAGTCCACATATAAATTTTCTCTTGTTGTGCTAAACCATTTATATAAGATTTTAATAAATTAATGTTTAAGTTGGAGTATAATCCTATATATGTATCATCATCATATCTTTGGGGCATATCAGCAATTTCTTGTTTATAAATTGTATCTCTATAATAAACTTGACATAATAATTCTTCATTATGTTTTTTACTCTCTATATGAATATTATATTGGTTTTGGTCATCAACAAATAATCTTATTTTTTCTTTGGAAAAAGATTTTAATTTTTTAACTAATTCTGTTACATTAATATAATTAATAATTTTATTTTCTATCGAATCAGTATTACTAATTGGTAATACTGCTCTAATAAAACCATTAACGTTATTATGACCTATTATAACCATATTTTCTTTATTTAATTCTACATAAGCTACATCATTATATTTACTTACTATATCCATAAATTTTATAAATGGATCACCTGGAAAAATACAATAATTAGTTTCAATAGAAGGTAAACCTTTTGTCTGTTCTCTAAATATTTCGGCTTGTAATTCAAATAAAATATTAACATCTATACATGGATTATTATTATTATTATTATCAAAACATTTATTTTCAAATCCCGTTGATCTCGTCGAATAAGAAGAACAGGATGATGCGGGCGAATATAATTTTTTAAATTTGGTTTTTCCATTTTTTTATTTTTATTAGAAAAATTTTTTTTTTATTTTTATTAGAAAAAATTTTACTTTTTTTCTCATCATATAAAAAAATTACTTTTTTATTGTTTTAAAAATGATGTTACCAAATGGTGGTGGAGGTGCATATATCCCGAATAATCGTGAATTAGAAATAGAGATAGAAAATTATATCATGAAAACTGGAGACGTTTTATCTGGTCCATTACATCTTTCTATTCTCCCGCAACAAAATACAGAGTTAACAAATAAACAATATGTTGATACACAAATCAATGACTTAAAAGAAAAATATATAAACGATGTTTTGGTTCCACTGATGAATGAATTGAAGTTGCTTAAACTTAATGACAAATCATTAAACGAAAAATTATTGAAACTTGATAAAAAGGATAGAGATCTAGAAGCAGATATAGCAAAACTTTTTAAAAAGATTTCTGAACAATCAAAAATTTTAATATTACTTTCTATAAAGTTAAAATCTGCAGTCATTAAAAATAAACATCAGATACAACTATGGAAAGAACAATTAGAAGATGAAATAGAAAACTACCTGAAAGAATTAAAAAAAAATTAAAGCAGTTACAAACTACATTCCAAAAAAGTGTTGATGAATTGAGTTCTAAAATTACTCAACAAATGAAAAAGATGAATAGAATAATAAATGAAGTAAACTCGCTTAATCAAAAAGTTGATAAAATGAAAACTCTTAAAATCAATTTAGAAAATGAATTAAAGAAAAATTTACAAGAAAACTCTAAAGAAAATAAAGAACAGTTAGATGCTGTTAAAAGACAATTAGATGTTCTTAAAACTAAGTTAAATGCTCTTAAAACGGCGTTGAAGATGAATCAGGAGAAAATGCAAGTTAATAGAAAAGAAATTAAAGTACATCACACGCTACTTGACGCAATAGATAAAGTGCAACAGACAATTAATAAAGTTATCACGAAGTTGTTGGACATTCACAAACGTAAATCTTGATCGGAGCGAAGCTCCTCGAGGCTTTAGCCGATCGGACCAAAGGTCCTCAGGTTACTAACCAATAGAACTTTGTTCGGAGGCTTTAGCCGATCGTAGATATTTTCCCTAAAAGTCAAATTTATTCCTAAAAAATGCCTATAATTTATAAACACAATCTTAAACATTTTGCTTCAAATCAAAGAATTGCTCATGAACCACGTATGAAACCTGTTTATCCTTATGATAATAGAGAAACAGTTCACACGGAAGGAGCTGGCATCTTTTCTGGTATTGGAAGTATCGTTAACTTAATTAAAAATAATAAAGATTTGATTACATCTGCTGCTAAAGGAGCAGCTGCTATAGGTAGTACAGCTAGTGCAATATCAAATGCTGTTAAGTCTCAAAACGAATTAAAACAACTAGAAGCTATTCGTAAACTTAGGAATGATTCTGAAGAGCTAAAAAATTAAAAAAACTTTCAGAGGAAACAAAAAACAAGATTGCTAACATAGCTGTGATGGAAACCTTGAGGAGCGGAGCTCCGTCTGATAGTAAACATAAGAAGAAATCAGGCGTAGCCATAAAACGTTCAATTGAAGAAATAAGAGGTAATGGTCTAGCAAAATTCTAAAATTATATTTTAGTAAAATTATTTTAGTAAAATTTCTTTAGTAAAATTTTTTCTGTGTGTGAGAAAAAACAAAAAGTCAAATTATTTTTTATAAAAATGTCTTTGCTAATTGAAAATAAATTTGAATTAGATAAACCACCAGGTGTTAGTTATAATCAAAAAAAGAATGACTATATAAGAATTGCTATGAATCCCGGATCTTCCAGTAGAGTAAATACTGGAGGAGATTTAATTTTTGAAGTTGATAATCAGCAGAGTTATTTATATTTACCTGATTCATTTTTACACTGTGAATATTCTTTATATAGTGATGCTAATTTTACAACACCATTACCAGATACCGATAATATTGCACTAGAGAATAATTTCTTTCCAAGATTATTTACACAAATGCGTTTAGATGTTGCAACTCAAAATATAGAAACAATAAGTGATTCTCCAGGTGTAATTGATACAATGCTTAGATTTGTAACAATTGGTGAAAATAATAAAAAGTATGAAATCGAAGGTTGGTTTCCTGATACTAATGATGGTATAATTGTTGATGATTTAACTCACGCTGGAACAGATGCAGCAGGAATTGCGAAAGATGTAGAAAATATTGCAAAACATTTAAATAAAACAAACAATAGTGCATATAAAGAAAGACGTGAATTTAACAAGAAAAGTAAACAGACAGTTAATTGGTCATTGTCTCCATTATTCGGATATTTAGATTATGATAAAATATCATATCAATTAAAATTTAAGTTAATAATTCATCGCACGGCAAATAATGAATTAATCTTTTTTGGTAAGACTGGAAAAAAGCATATTTAAAAATTGATAGACTTGAATGGTGGATTAAGCATATTACTCCTAGTCTAGAGATTGAAACAGCTATTGCAAAAAGATTAAATACTAGCAAACCAATTCCAGTAAATTTTCTAAAGCGTACTGCTAGTTCAGTAACTTTTTCCGAACAAAGATTTAACTGGCATTTTACTAGAACTGCAAATACTCCAAGATATTTATTACTAACTTTTCAAAGAAATAATTCTCCAAGTTTTGATAAGAACGATAATCTCTTCCATATTAATACAATTCGAAGTTTACAAGTTTCATTAAATCAAACCCGATCTCCAATTGATCCATTACGATTCGATGATACCAATAATCAATTTATGGAAGGATATGATTCTTATCGAAATCTTTGTATAGAATTTGGAGTTGAACCACAATTAACTCCTGGAGATTGGAGACATTTATATCCTGTTTTCTGTTTCGATTTAAGTGCACAATCTGAAGATATTATCAAGACTGGTTGTGATGTAACAATTAATATTGAAAAGAAAGATTCCACAACTTCATTGATGGCTTATGGTTTATTGCTAGAAGATGTAAAATATTCTATTGAAATTCTTAATGGAAAGATGGCTAGGATCGGCTGAAGCCTCGAGGAGCTTCGCTCCGATAAGTTAATTAAAATTTTTGATAACTTAAAATTTTGACAACTAGAATAGATTAAAAATTTTTGATAACTTAAAATTTTGTCAACTAGAATAGATTAAAAATTCTTAACTTAAAATTTTTTCATAACTAGAATAGATTAAAATTTTGATAACTTAAAATTTTTTATTAAAAATGTCGCAAGCGAAAAGTAATAATAATAAAACTGTTGAATTAAAATTACGTAATATTGTTGACAAAAATACCCCTAAAACTATTACGATTAACAAAAAAAAGTATTACATAAGTAAACCAATGATAGAGAATATTCAATTACAAGAAGAAAAGAATGGCGGGATTCTCCCATTAATTCCACTAATAATAGGTGGCATACCCGAGAAAAGAAACTTTATAAACTTAATAGGAGATCAAATAATACCGAAATAACCTACTGGGATCCTTAACAATACCACACAAACTTATGAAGTCAAGAAATACCGAGTAAACTTATTAGGATTAATCAGTATCCCAGTAGGTTTAATGGGATTGATTAAGTGTGTCCTACTAAGTTTATTAGGCAGTTGTAAAAGCAAATCAACTTGATGGGACACTACATGGACGTTCATCAAGTAGTTGTGAAAACAGAAAAACTTAATGGAATGCTACCTGGAAGTCCAACTGAACCTGTAAAACTGCTCTTTTCGGACATTCTATGCACATACTTAAATCAGTGAAGTTTTTGGGACTTCTATGCAGTGCAGTTACAGCACTACAGTTACAGCATATTTTCAGCGCTTTTGACGTTTTGCCTATATGAGCGTTGCTGCTCGGTTGCTTCTACGTAGCAAATGCGTCGTGGATACGTAGCAGTCGGTAGCTGCTCGGTTGCTTCCACGTAGCAAATATATGTTGCGGATACGTAGCAGTTGGTAGCTGCTCGGTTGCCACCACGTAGCAGATAAACGTTGTGGATACGTAGCAGTCGGTAGCTGCTCGGTTGCTTCTACGTAGCACACATGCGTTGTGTTTACGTAGCAGTAAAAAAATAATAAACCTCCCATCGATTTCTCTTTTCCTCTTCCTCCTCTCTCTTTCTCTGCTTCCTCCTCTCTCCATCCTCTTTCATCCATCTCTTTCTTTTCTTCCTCCTCTCTCCATCCTCTTTCATCCATCTCTCTCTCTCTTCTTCTTCATCAACTTGTTCACTTGCTATTCCACTTCTTTTCCTTCGTATCTCCTCATATCTCTCTCATTTTCTCCTTTCCTTTCTCTCTTTCTCTTCTCTGTTATTTTCCACTTTATCTTCTTCATATTTCTTTCTCTCTCCTTTTCTCCTTGTTCGATCCCGTCGCTCTTCTCATTCCTATCTATGCATTTAGATATATTTGATGCATCAAAGGCATTATTGCTATAGTCTCTTTCACGCGACAGTATTTTTATGCATAGGAAAAACTGTCACACCATCTCACAAGATTGAAATCCGCATTTCACAATTGTGTCTTCAAATGAAATGATCTTTTGAGTGCTCGCTAGTTTTTAAGTCTTAAGTTTAAAAAGCTTTTAAAGTTAAAGAAAACTTTTAAGTTTTTTCTCTCCGCTCTAATTTTGTGACGATGACACCTTGTATGACAACCTAGTAACCAATTATATAGTAAATTCAGTTTTCTTTTAGCAGCATGCTATGCATCTGAATCTGCAGAAGTGATGTGATTTTGAAAGCTTTACCACAGTCAAGTTCCGTTGCGCAATCTCCCTGCCCTTCTCGCATTAGCAGACACATTCCATCGCTATCCATCCTTCGGCCGCATTCGTCTTTGTCTGGTTTCGCCTGCCGACAGCTACAGAAACAGGTGGATCGATGATGCGCTGACGCGTCTCGCGTGCAGCCATAGACAAGCGTGCAGCGGGCATTAAATTCATGGCATCGCGAAGCTGAGTAATGATGATGTTACGTCAAATATAGCAGTGTGGACTTTAACAACGTACGCCATTGCTGCTACATCCTTCATCCGTGTACAGAGATCACTTCTCAGTGTTGTCTTTTTCATCGGGCACAATATCAGATTGAGTGACATATGAATTAAATAATACAACCTTCGCCGTGGTGAAGAATTCCTCGAACGAAGGCAACTTTTCATCCGCGATAGATTTACATGTACGAAAATTGATATAATTATCCAGTAAAAATCGAAATCAGCAGAGCAGAACTTCTGGTGAATGAAGCAATCAAAACATACTTGATCTCCATAGACAATATAACTTGTCGCTATTTTCCAACTGCGTGTTTCGATCTCAATGCTTCTCATCTTTCTGTGTCGATTACTTTCGTCGCAACACGTAAGTATCAGCATGCAAATTCATATTTTAATATGTAATTAAATGAAATAAGAGCTTTATGTATATAAGTGGTGTACAAAAGAATTCATTCAGACTCTAACAATCGAAACACTAGAATTATTGTGGCTATCGGAAAATTCAAGTTGATGTAATTTGAATCAGCTCGATATATTTCAATGGCTCACTGCTATCCTCTTCAGGAGCAGAAGATATGTAGGCTATACTATACAAGAATATTTGCTATGATAGTTATTCAAAATACACAAAGAAATCATAAATCACGCATTAACACTATCACTTTGAATCACTACCATTCTCGTAATCCTTTGCTCCTGAAGATAATAACTCTGAACTTTTGAAATATATCTGGCTGATGTAAATTAACTCAACTTGACTTTTCCGAAAACTACAGCAGTCTAGGGCCGAATCACATAGAATGATTAATTTAGGTGTAGTATGAATTTCTTCTTTTGTAATTCAGTTCTGTCATCAAGAATTGGGAAAACGCATTGTCTAGTGCATTACTAATGTGAAAAGTTATGATGCAGTGGCTTTGCACTATAAACCAAAATCAGTGATAAAGTGGAATTTTTGAAATGATTAAGTTTCTTTTCATATAGGGATAGGCCTATAAAATACTGATGGTTAAGCCCACTGCATTCTCTACTATATATCGTGATATTGACAAATAAACTGACAATTGATATGCTATTTTACATTTGTCAATAGGCTATGATTGACCTATATCAGTTTTGCATGTATTTGCATTCAGGCATAATTATATGCATGCAGTAATGCTCACAATTAATTTTAAAACATAAAAATTAGTGTTTTGCATATGATGTTGAAGGCTAGGAACAAGAGGCAATTCAATTTTCTTGGCATTGTGCTAAAAACAAGCGGGTCACTCCTTCTCTATATTTGCCTTCATAAAGTTATGTACAATAAAATTTGAGTAGGTAAAAACCACGGCGCTTCGTGTCACAGACACATCAAAAAGTAGGTCCTCCCACTTTTTGATGTGTATGTGACACGAAGCGCCGCGGTTTTTACCTACTCAAGTAGTAAGAAAACGGCGAACACCAGATAGCGCAAGATGGCCGCCATCGCTGAGTCCCCCCCCCCCTCTGGTCCGCCAGTGTCGTGATGTGCCGGCGAGGTTCCGCTGCCGTCCCCCCCCCTCTGGACCGTCAGTGTGTGAGTCTTGGGTGTCTGTGTCCGACCGCCTGGTGGACTTGGGCGACCGTCTAGGTTGACGTGGGCGACCGTCTAGGTTGTCTTGGTTAAACTGTGGTATGTTTTGGTGTGTAGTGTCGAAACGCGGCCTCGGATGTGAAAACGGAGGCCAGATTCGGATTCAGCGTGAAATTCTGCATCTGTATGGTGAATTTGAAAGCAATCGGAGATAAAAATTTTTCGCTGACGTCCCCCCCCCTCTGGACAGCTTGCTTCGATCTTGGCTTCTAGTGGACGGATTTTGTCGAGTGAGGTGTCATTTGAAAGCTAAGAGTGAGACAAATTCACTGAAACAAACGGCTTGTTCCTATCTGTCTTCGTTTACATGTGAGACGCCATTTAAGATTTTAGGTCGGAGCTCACCTGAAAAAATCCTAAGTGTCAGAGTGACTTTGTATGGGAAAAATTAAAAATTTTCCAAAGTGTGGAATTTCGACCTGGGACCTTTACCAAAGGTTGTTTCATCAAATTTCGCTGACCTCCCCCCCCTTTGTTCTAACTTTGGTTCTAGTGGACGGATTTTGTTCGTTCGACTTGCATTGGAAAGAGGATGAAACACTGCTCGACCGCATTTTTCGTTGCGAGTCAATCGGAGCAGCCGTTCAAAAGTTAGAGCGGTTACAAGATTTTAGGTCGGAGCTCACCTGAAAAAATCCTAAGTGTCAGAGTGACTTTGTATGGGAAAAATTAAAAATTTTCCAAAGTGTGGAATTTCGACCTGGGACCTTTACCAAAGTTTGTTTCATCAAATTTCGCTGACCCCCCCCCTTTGTTCTAACTTTGGTTCTAGTGGACGGATTTTGTTCGTTCGACTTGCATTGGAAAGAGGATGAAACACTGCTCGACCGCATTTTTCGTTGCGAGTCAATCGGAGCAGCCGTTCAAAAGTTAGAGCGGTTACAAGATTTTAGGTCGGAGCTCACCTGAAAAAATCCTAAGTGTCAGAGTGAGCTCCGACCTAAAATCTTGTAACCGCTCTAACTTTTGAACGGCTGCTCCGATTGACTCGCAACGAAAAATGCGGTCGAGCAGTGTTTCATCCTCTTTCCAATGCAAGTCGAACGAACAAAATCCGTCCACTAGAACCAAAGTTAGAACAAAGGGGGGGGGGTCAGCGAAATTTGATGAAACAAACTTTGGTAAAGGTCCCAGGTCGAAATTCCACACTTTGGAAAATTTTTAATTTTTCCCATACAAAGTCACTCTGACACTTAGGATTTTTTCAGGTGAGCTCCGACCTAAAATCTTGTAACCGCTCTAACTTTTGAACGGCTGCTCCGATTGACTCGCAACGAAAAATGCGGTCGAGCAGTGTTTCATCCTCTTTCCAATGCAAGTCGAACGAACAAAATCCGTCCACTAGAACCAAAGTTAGAACAAAGGGGGGGGGAGGTCAGCGAAATTTGATGAAACAACCTTTGGTAAAGGTCCCAGGTCGAAATTCCACACTTTGGAAAATTCTTAATTTTTCCCATACAAAGTCACTCTGACACTTAGGATTTTTTCAGGTGAGCTCCGACCTAAAATCTTAAATGGCGTCTCACATGTAAACGAAGACAGATAGGAACAAGCCGTTTGTTTCAGTGAATTTGTCTCACTCTTAGCTTTCAAATGACACCTCACTCGACAAAATCCGTCCACTAGAAGCCAAGATCGAAGCAAGCTGTCCAGAGGGGGGGGGACGTCAGCGAAATTTGATGGAAAATGTTTTGGTAAAGGTCCCAGGTCAAAATTCGGAAGTTTTAAATTTTTCAAAATTTTCACCACACTGGAGCTCCCACACTTAGGAATTTTTTCACTTGTGGCATGTTACATGGTCATGTGCTGACACACCAACTTCCCGTGGTCATATGAGAATGGTTCAGGTGTCATATTGTAAAGAATGATGAGACAAATCGTTTGCAACAAACCGCATGTCGCTACGATGAATACTTTCGGAGATAGAGCCATTTTAAGTTTTCTTCCGAGCATATATAAACCCCCGACAACGCAAGTCTGATCACTTCATCGAAAGACGAGGTAAGCGACGGTCGTCGCTCTGAGCTCCCGATATCGGGTTGCAAACAAAGTAAGTATATAATAGAAGTATGCAATCAAAGCATGATTTGTGGGGACATCTATGATATTACTTTTTCGCCAGCTCTTATAAGCAGCTTTATTTGATATCTCAATTGATTATAGAAGAGTATTGAAATATTGAATGAAGTTGACTGAATAGCTATGTCAAAACTATGGAACTAAGAATAAGGTCATAGCTATACACAGTTGTAGATCTAATAGAATCTGGAACTGACACAGAAATCAGTCGAATTTCGCATTACTGGAAAGAAGGCAGGTCATATTGATGCATAAATGTTTTCGATACTTTAATCATGATGAAGTGCTGAACAATACGATTTATTGTTTTTGACTGACAAGAAACATTAAATTACCTTTTTTCTGAGATAATGAATTCATACGATCGCACCTTCATTATAGCGATTGTCGATGAAATTAAACTGAAAGAAAAATAGCATGTTAAGGAATACGTAAGGTTTGAGAAGTTCAAAAGCATGGCACTGGGTCCCCCTGAAAATCATTCAGTATTATCCACTCATTGGTGGGGGTATCACCGGGTTCCAACCGGCTCATTGTTGCCCAGTTTTGCTTCACATTAATCAAACTGATGTGATGAACAGAACTGGACGACACAAATTCAATAAAACTTGATGATGAAATCACGAAATAAAAACAGATCTAATTTCACTTCAATAAGAAAGATTTAAAATCGGAAAACATAACAAGGATATGAAATATTTTAGTTTAAGAAAGACTGGTAATGTGGCATACATGTCAGTATAAATAAATAATTGAACAAATGTCAATTGAACAAAAGCGCAATGCATTAAAGGTAAACGCATATAGGAAGCATATTCTGAATGATGAACTTATAATAAAACATGTAACTAATACATAGGGAATTATGAAATTATAAGAAAATGCGCATATCAATTATTTTCTAGAAATGTCATTTACATGAAAGACATAAATATAATTTTTTGCATATGTTTTTGTAGAAATGTGACAGATGAACAAGTGATAAACAGGTGGAATTAACAAATTAGAATAAAATTATATATCATGGTAGAGACAATAAAATTACTTATGATCGTCTCATTTTATTATTTTCATATGACTTAGACAAAATTTTTCTCTTTCTTTGATCTCTTCTTTTTTTGGCTTCATTTATCTCATATAATTGACAATAAAATCGAATCGACTTTCTTATCCATATTCTGCGCAGACTTTCATCAAAAATTCTTAAATGTGTTTCACAAGCATTTAAAGTGTGATTATGAACTTCATTAGCTGTTGCTGTTAATATTTCCTGAACAATATTTCTTTTGGTTACATGAAATCTCAATTGTCTATGTAAGAAATTCTCTAGCTTTAAAAAAAACGATAATAATGTCTCATTTGGATATAGAAGATGGGAATTTACGTCAAACTTACGGAATTGGGTAAAAGAGTCTAATGGAGAATTGGAGCATAATGATTTTTCGCACTCTATACAATTATTTACCTTTTTCAAGTAGGCTGAAATGGCTGAACCCGCACAATAAATGAGTCCATCCTGCTGTGATGTTGTCCTATTCACGATGGGAATGCTTAACATGTCACGCGTAGCCAATATTTTCTCTTTCCTCTCTAAGGAAGGTCTGGTAGGTACGGACTCATGTTTTGACAAAAGAGAAGACGCCTCATCACCTTCATTATGGATACATCCTGAAAGTATATATCAATAATTTACCATATTACAAATATTCAATGCATACAAGTAGAACTGGTTAATAATGACGAATTATTACATGAGATTGATAATTAATCAAAATTAATCGCTAGGCTTCCAGCTTACTTAATGTGTCCATCAATGAGAAAAAGTTATTTTCCTCCGGGTCGACAACATTTCCTTTGCCAACAGAACGAATCATAAGACAAGCTGATGCCAATCTCAATGTTGCACGAAATGTCCCAGCGTTTGGACAGTAGTTATGACCATTGTGTCCTCGGATAATACTGAAGAGATTCTGGAAATTCAATGATACATTTTACGAAAGAGACAGGGATTTGATCATGCATCATATATATAATTCAGTCATGCAATCGCATCTATATTATATGCACATATAGGTTCACGCTATCCAATTATAGTCGAAGCTCGTTAATTCGAACACTGATCATTAAGACTTTCGATAATTAAGACAGCTGAAGCCTGGCATTTGTCGTCTTAATTACCGAGCTTAGACTGTATATTTCAATTGTACAATCTAAACACAAAACGTAAGCATGCACATTAATTACATATACTGTATGCATGAATTACCTCTAAGGCATCTTGATTAAATCGACCAGTAAGTACAAATACAAAACGATAATTCGTGAAAGCTGTTTGCAAAATTCCTTTAAGACCAGCAATACACTGTAACCAACCTAGTTGGACCGGTAAATTTTTCCTTGCATCAACAATTACCCATGAATGCACCCACTCCGAGTAGCTATCCAGTTTCTGTGGAAGAAAGGGACATTAATTTTAGTAGAAATTGGTCAATTTTCAATATATCTACATTATGAAAAGCATTAATATGAAAATCTGAAGTAATAGAATCGCAAGTTAGTGACTTACAGCCAATACAGATGGAAGATTGTCTGCATATACAGGGCGTTTCCGGGGATCAGAAGAACCACCAAAACAGTTGAATAAATCGAATAAATCATTTATTGTCTCAACAAATTCTGCAGTTCCATTAGCCTCGTCAGGTAAATTTCCAAGTTGGATATGCCGACGTAATGCTGTAACGTTTATAGTGATTTTCAATTTTAAGGTAGGCTTACATATTAATTCCGCATAATCACAGAGAGGTTCGTGAGCATGGTACATATTTCGTGAAAATAAGATTCATTAAAAGATGCAGAAATGAGATTCTTATCTTACCTACAGCGCAGCTTCTACTCATGACGTGAGCTGCTAGGGAAACTGACATTTTGGAGGAAGATGAAAGGAATACATGCGCAGCACGTATTTTCCACGCCAATTTAAACTTTGACATTGACTCTAGCCGATGAAGTTGCACGATATGCTTCCACTTGAAAGTTCCGGTAGAAGTCTACATAAAACGTGTATGAAAATTTTACACAGAATTTTTGAATAATGAATAATATATATATATATATATACAGGTACATATGACACCAGATTTTCTGTGAGTTGAAATGTAGAACACGAATAACAATGAACATGAAATCATTACATGTAAAAGTAAACAAAGTCAATAATTCAATAACTTCAAGTAGAAGTCAAACAATAATATCGTATTTACCATTATGTCATGCCTGATACCATTATTTCTGGTATTTTTCAATAGATGAGGAGGGTCAGGAATTACGTAGACTACATCAACAGTACTTGGATGAGCAATATACGGTCTATCCGTAGAAACCCCTAACTCTCTCCAAAGTCTTGTCTGGCTTGTCTCCTGATCGCATATAATTGACATTACCGTCAAACCTGCATCATGGCAATACCTTAAAGCAGAGGTTACAAGCTCATTCAATTTTGCCCATGAAACGGTGCCTCTATATAAAAAATAGCCTATTGCCTGTTTCCATTTCCTGGTGCATCCTCTAACCATGAATACCAAAGCCTGGTTAGCAATAATCGGCATTTTTTTACTATTGCCAAAGTCAACAAATCCCTCGATTTCATCTTTTGGTGCGTTGAACTTTAAACTGTCACTGATTGACATTGCATCGAAGATGAGTGACACAATTCTAAAATCAATAAAAATTCAATGTCAGGCGTCATCATGATAATTGCTAACATAGTATCGACATATACATATTCATACATATCACTATAAGATGCTCATGCCATAGGCTGTAGATGCTTTGTATGGATTGTTTCATTAGAATTGAAAAAATTAATATAATAGATCTCGCCTTTTAGCAATAATCTGAAATATTTACCTTTCTTGATCAGCATTTGTCTGAGAGTCCATTTTCTGTCGAAGTAGTTCCTGAGTTGTGGAACAAAATCCAGGCTGGAAGCGTAATGTCTTTGAATAATAAAAATATATTTATTCATATATTTCAAAAAGCAACATAAACGATTGCTCACATACCCTTTCAAATATTTGCAAGAGATATCTCCTTAACATTGTCGTAGATGGCATGAAGAAAATTCTACGTAAAGTAACATAGCATGATCTCGAATAATGAAAAATCCAGAGACATATGTTATAAAATGCCATCGGAAAACGTCGACGTTTCGGCTCTTTATCCAAATTAGACAGCTGACTCTCTAAAAAAATCTTTAGATTTCCTCTCAAATTATCCGGTAAGCCACTTGACACAGCTAAAATGTATGGCATTGTAGATTGAAATAGGCCTACTTATATGCTTTATTTAAAAATTGCTTACCTTCATCCTTCTTGTCATGAAGCTTCAATTTACTCTTTGAGTTTCTAGATAAACGCATTTTCAATTTAGTTATGACCTTCTGTTGGCGTCTTATCAGTTTCCTCAGATCAGCTGGGCAGGGCTTCGATTTCGTTTGATTTCCTTTGTTTTGATATAACAAAGTCGTTTGAGTGGAACAGTCAGTACTTAGAATCATTGGAATGGTTTCCTCTGAGTCACTTCGTTGAATAACTTGTGCCGCAAAAGGAGTGGCTGATAACATTAATCGACTATCTACCAACCTTCTGTCAGGGCAGTTGTACATATTCTCATCAAAGTGGTCAGAACATACAAGCAATTTGGAGTATTTATGCAAATTATCCAAGTACATCAAATCATGTCTGTTGATGTTCATTGCCCATTGCATTGCCCTGAAATAAGAATTATAGTATCTTGACTAACCTACATTTTCACAATATGCATCAATTACTTGGATGGATGAAGTTTGACCTAATTGACTCGGTTTTAAATATATATATATATATATATATATATATGACTCGGTTCAGTGGTGGCTCGTGCAGTTCAGCTGAAGTAGGGCTCATAAGCTAATGTGGTCTCAGTTACAGCTTGTTACAGGTTGTGCACCGCCATGTAAGTAACTCACGCCAAATACACGATTACATACATGTCAAGTGCATTGTCATGTCGCAAATTTCATTTGTCGCCAGCTTCTTTTGCATAATCGGGTCCTATCTCAAATAGCATTCCGCTGATATTAGCATCGGATCTAATTTTAGATACTATGTCTCACATCTCTCATTCAGTCTACCATCTTGTCATGCCAAATGGAAGAAAAGCATCAATAGTTGAGGACAATTCTGTTCTGACTTCTATCTACAGTTTAAACGAAGATTGGAGACTGGTGTACTTGTCCCAAGTAATTTCGGACGAATTAGCTTGCTTACAATGGATTGTCAATATAAATTTTCATTTTGTTGCCTATTAAATAGGTATGTTTAGATATACTACAAATATCTAAGTTCATTATCCACATCGACAGTGTATGGAATTTTTTACTCGATCATACGTCTTGGCCATTTAAGGTTATGATTATAGTGTGAATTTATGTTAAAAAACATGTGTATATAAATTATGATCAAGAAGCAGTACGATGATTTGCTCTTACATATTCTATAATGAAATGATTCTTACCTCTAAAATGTCGCGGTCATTATTCTATTTATTTAAATTACATTTCCACATGCAGCAACCGAATCAGCACAGAATGGACGTTACGATGCACAACGAAAAATATCACTGCTTATGGTCAACCATCTCAAACAGACAGATAGACAGACATTCAACACAGATGTCAGTCGGTAAAACTCTTTGCCGAAACTTTGCGATGCATCAGTCAAATAAACACAATGACGTTGCACAGGATATTCAGTCGATGAATAATACAGTCATGCTTACACGCTGTGAGAAAACTGGAGTGTGATGATGAGGCAGAAATCTTCCCTTTCACACGCTCAACAATCACAATAGCCTAGTGTTTGTTCAACCAAACATGACTGGTAATGACTCTACATTCACAATAGGACAGTTGTGACGTGACAATAATTAATGCATATTGAGATTACGTTGAAATCTCATGTTCTAGTCGTCCTATGACGATGGGAATTCCACCTGCTAGTCAGCTGTTCGTATCCGAGTATTATTTTGGTTTGCAGTGATAAGTGATATGCACGTGAATTTAGAATTATGTGGACAATCATTTTTTGCACTCATGGGCAAACAGGATTGGTTAAAATACGATAATATGTTCAGAATTAGTGAAATTTATAGTTTTCCCTTCTTTCCAGGAAATATTTGTATTATTATGCGCCTTCAATATATAGTTAAACAATGTCATAATGCCAAAAATGGATTCGCTTGCCTCTAATTCATCTTGAGATTGCTATTATTCGTCCCTGATGCCGTCGGCAGTGAAAATGATGTATAAATTGAATGATGTAGTAAATTACCTTTCAGAATTAGTTGGAAAATTGTGGAATCGCTTCCCATTTTGTCCAAAGTAACTTGAACAATTCGGTACACAACAATTTTTCACATTCATGTTGGCGAAAAAAGATGGCGGACGTGTCGCCAAAAAAAATACATTAGAGCAATGAGTTGATTGCACACTTAACATATTTAAACACTTTGGTTGCAAAGGACTCTATCTTTTGAAGTAGGCAAGCTATCTTCTTACTTCAAAGTTTGTGTGATAGAGTTTGATAGTGTCTTTACTACTGATAAAATTTTTTAAAAGTAGTATGAGTAGTAAAATGCGGAATTTTTTAAAAATTCTTAATTTTCAGTTTTTTCAAAGTTTTAACATGTAGACTAAGGTTTTCAAGTATGCTGAGTTCAAATCTGCTATCAGATTTGAAATGTAACTAAGTCTAAGGCAGCTTTGAGGGGTTGGATCCCAGCTACTGATCACTACCTTTGACTCGGCGTTCCTGTTACCACTTCGGGGCAGTGACAATGATGTCTTCAGCTGTAAAGAGCGGGTATCGGGGAAGATCTCTCACTTCCCTAGTGATCAGTACAAGGCCTTCGGGCTGTCGACGGGATCTAGTGCCACTCACTACACTCAAATCTATCATTCCTCACTAAGTGTAAAATCATTCTTTTCCGTTTTTATAAACTAGGAATCAATCGTTTGCTATCAAACGTTTACGGAATTATAATCATTGTTTTCCCCTTTTCACTTCAGAAAATGGTTAACTACAACAATGCAAAGACGGCTTTTAAGCTTTGCGTCTGTTCAAAGATTTTTCGTAGCGATGCCTTTAAGAAGCATTCTTGTGCACATAAGCGAATGGTAGGGGGCATTCGATACTTTTGTAGCAGCCATAATGCATCTCGCCTTGTCGAGACGCTACCGGAGTGGCATGCCAAGCATAGCAGCTGCAGTCAACCAGAGCTGACTGAGGAGGCGAAGCAAAGTCTCTTCAGCTCAGAGTTGAAAGCTCTGGAGACTCAGTGTGCTATCGAGGCTATCACGTCAGCAAAGCCTCCCTCATCTTGTGCACCAGCAAAGGCTCTCTCGCCCACCCCGATTCTAGAGACTCAGTCTGCTGTCGAGTCTATCACGACAGCAGAGGCTCCATCTTCTAGCATGCCAGCAAAGGCTCTCTCACCCACTCCGATTGAGTCTTCTCCGAAGTCGAGTAAATCCTCCTCCTCCTCCTCTAGCGATGAGTCGGCTACAAGTAGCAGCGACAGTGAGGAAGAGGAGGAGGATAAAGGCTCGACGAAGGTTGACCTAGTCGAGAGTGTCTACCTCGATAGCGAGGTAGAGGCGGTGAGGGACGTTGACCTCGATAGCGAGGTGCAGCCGGCTAAGTTATCAACCAGTGGTGGGATTGCGGCTCAATGTCGCAACTTCATTATGCGCCCACCACTGGTTGATAACTATGATAAGCTGAAGAATGAGTTGGAGGTGTGGAAGAGGGACTGTTTCTTCTATAAAGCGAGTTCCGAGAACCTCTCGCGAGTCACTCAGGAGCTCAAGAAGACTCAAGCTAGTCTTTTTGAGAAAGAAGGAGAGCTCGATCGCGAGAGGTTCTCGCACCTCGCTAGTAAGGCTAAAGAAGAGCAGCTCCTCATCGAGAGAGAGAGTCAGGAGAAGGAGTTAAGAAAGATGAGGGAGGAGGTGGAAGGGCTGCGAAAGCAGTTGGGGAAGGTGGTGGCGACTAATCAGGAGCTGCACCAGCAAGTAATGAGTAGCAGTACTCGACGATCAAGTCGCCTCCACATTCCCCTTGACAAGAAAGGACGTGTGCCCGCAAGACCGCTCCTCTGTGAACGTGGCAGAGACGAGATGTGTTATAGCAGGGCTAAAAAAGGTATCGAATGCCTTCACTTTACATTCGACCACAAGGAGGCGATCACAGGATTCCTGTTCGAGCCACGTCCTGAGAAGATCTGTAAGTTTAAAACAAGTAACTTAGAGTTCAAGATAATAACTAACAACTTCTTTCTTTACAGATATCAAAGAGAAGCGACCACCTGCTTCCGTGAACGAGCCGGAGGCGAAGCGGCAAGCTTGAGTCCTTGAATTATCCCGAGAATGAACCATCGGCTCTCTTAAGGGCCACCTAGGGGCAAGACATGATAGAACCTCCACGCGGTTTGCCCTGGGCAGTCTTCGGACTGGCGAATACTATCATTAAGTTGAATCTGCTATCAGTCAACTTGAACGTTGCAAATGAAGTTCGGTGTAATACTTCCTTTCGACGGGCGTTCCTGTAAAGGGCGGCGGTGAAACCCGTAGCTATGTATACCGCAAGGGACATTCGGCAATGGTCAATCTTGTTAAACCTCTCTGCGTCATGTTTGCAAGTGATTGCCTCTGTCTCAACGTAGTATGCATTCGCGCCAGGGCGACATTTAGCCAACTGTCGAAGGTTGCCTAAAACTTTCCATTGCAGACGTTATGAGAGCCATGAGTTCTACCTGTCTCTATCAATGAGACGAATTGATGAATGGAATGAAAGGGAGGATACTCACGCGCCACACGCAACATAACACACTTCTCTCTTCCGTAGTCTAACAAGCTCTTTACACATGGATCGCAGTCGATTGCTATCCCTGAAGCATTCTGATTCGCTGTTGAGCAATTCATTGTTGAAAACCCTATATAAGCCAGAAGATTGTAGCGCTTCTCATTCAATTTGAAGTCACGATGGAAGCCACATCTGCCGACAACATTCCCGTCTTCATTGATGAAGATAACGCCATTCCCGAGTTCGTCATCCTCGACGAGTGGGATGAGGATGAGAAGAAGGGGAAGATCAAGAGGATCATTTGGACGGATGAGGTGTGGACTCCAAATACCACCCGCATCCGAAAGGTGCCGGATGCACCAGTACGACCTCGGCGGTATAGGGTTTATGACAATCTAACCGTCATACCCCTTGACTATTCAAGCCAATAGTCAACCTAATCCCGAGAATGAACCATCGGCTCTCTTAAGGGCCACCATGGGGCAAGACATGATAGAACCTCCTCGCGGTTTGCCCTGGGCAGTCTTCGGACTGGCGAATACTATCATTAAGTTGAATCTGCTATCAGTCAACTTGAACGTTGCAAATGAAGTTCGGTGTAATACTTCCTTTCGACGGGCGTTCCTGTAAAGGGCGGCGGTGAAACCCGTAGCTATGTATACCGCAAGGGACATTCGGCAATGGTCAATCTTGTTAAACCTCTCTGCGTCATGTTTGCAAGTGATTGCCTCTGTCTCAACGTAGTATGCATTCGCGCCAGGGCGACATTTAGCCAACTGTCGAAGGTTGCCTAAAACTTTCCATTGCATACGTTATGAGAACCATGAGTTCTACCTGTCTCTATCAATGAGATGAATTGATGAATGGAATGAAATGGGAGGACACTCACGCGCCACACGCAACATAACACACTTCTCTCTTTCGTAGTCTAACAAGCTCTTTACACATGGATCGCAGTCGATTGCTATCCCTGTATCAGAAGTGTAAGCTATCTTAATTTTATCTAACACTATTTCATCTACCATCATCACCCATATGAAATGTTATAAGATTTGCAAGTTAGACTAAGCGTTCTACTATTTGTAAATGAAAGATATAGTTTCACCAGTTTACAAGTTAAAAATAAAGTTTCAATAGTGTGTACGTTAGAAATAAAGTTTTAGCTGTTTGTATATCAAAAACAAAGTTTCAAGAGTTTACAAGTTAAAAAAAAAAATAAAGTTTCAATGGTGTATACGTTAGAAATAAAGTTTTAGCTGTTTGTATATCAAAATAAAGTTTCAAGAGTTTACAAGTTAAAAATAAAGTTTCAATGGTGTATACGTTAGAAATAAAGTTTTAGCTGTTTGTATATCAAAATAAAGTTTCAAGAGTTTACAAGTTAGAAATAACGTTTCAATAGTGTATGCGTTAGAAATAAAGTTTTAGCTGTTTGTATATCAAAATAAAGTTTCAAGAGTTTACAAGTTAGAAATAAAGATTCAATAGTGTGTATGTTAGAAATAAAAGTATAACTGTTTGTAAAAATAAGATCGCAAGATTTACTAGTTTACAAGTTAGACTAAGTGTAAATTAAAATAAAATTATAACTGTTCACGAGTTAAAGCGTTGATGCAACGATGAACAATTAATAAGCTGAAAAGTTTTAGATTCACTTTAACATTACCATATGTTTACAGATAGAAATGTATCACAGCAAAGCTACTTCATGAGTTAGTTTGCCAGGAGTGTATCATCTCAAACTTTTACTCCGTCGTTGAAATTTCATGACGACTTTTTGCTAGACGAAAGTTAACACCAGAGGAGCGTAGGGGTGGGTGGCATAAAATGCGCCTACAGCACTGAGAGAGTTGGAGTGCATGAGCTATGTACATTCTTTTGACGACGAGAGGAGCGATTTAGCCGATGGCGCAGGTAGTTTCCCAGAGCATGGAGGACATTGTTTAGGTGACTCTAAGGACGTATGTCGAGCTGCCTTCAGTGATAGGCTTCCAACTCATGATGAATGATGATATGCTTACGACCTACATTCAACCATTGGTGTATGCCCACACCCTCCCCCACAACGAGCTTGTCTGCCACATTGTATTCATGAGTGTGGCTCAAAGTAGGAAATTGATTGATGAGACTTTGCTGAAATATCCAAGGCGCGTATTCAAGCATGGTCGCCTACTGTTGGAGTATTATTATCAATGGCGCGACGACACACATTTGCCCACCCGTGTTTTACCACACCTATCAACGGAAGAATACAATAGAGCTTTAGTCGAGACGGTGAAAGGAGACGATGAGCGCTAGCGGGTGAATGAAGCATCGGTGAGAGTGGGAATCAACTTGATGCTATTCTCCAATGAGGATTGTTGTCTAATGAGAATCAAGCATTCCTTTATAAATAGAGAGCCTTCCACAGTGAGAATCATTCCATCGTTGAATCGTACAAGTGGCGGACGCACATTCTCTCTCTCTACATCCCTGTTATATTATCCAACTAAAATGGTAAGTCGCTACTTTCCTCCCTCTCCTCCCTTGAACGTAAACTTAATACAATCTTTTTTATTTTCAGGCATCTTCTACATCTGCTGCACTAGTAGGACAAAATGGTGGCCAGACGTTACAAGGTTCGCTACAATCAGATCATCTACAGCTGAGACCAGTGGAAGAAACAACAAAGGTACATAATCCTACACCGCTACAGCGTAAATTTAAACAAGTCTTGCGTCATGAGGATCACAGCGTAGTACTGCGAACGGGAATGCTCCCTTCCACTGATGTGAAGATATTGAGCAATCAGTATGGGGATTACATACTCATCCCCGTGAGTCCGTACATTCGCCACCAACTTGACATTATTGAAGAGTACATAACATTAAATATGGACATTCCTACTCCTCTTGCTCAAGAGTGGAAGGCGAGAGATGAAAAGGATACTCCCTATAGAAGGATTTGGGATGGCAATCAAATTTGCCTACCATTATCACATTGGTGTAGTTATTATAAAAAGGATGGAGATCAATCAATACCCATCAGATGTGATGAGCTCGGAGAAGGTACTTGGGATATCATTTTCAAAGTGAATGGACTATATTATGGTCAGCACAAGGATAACAAAATAGCCTCTCTCTCGATATACACTGAATCCATCCTATATATTCCAAAACCACCCAGCGTAGATGACATTATTGACGAAATCCTTAACGGGGATGGTACGAAGCGCAAGTCGGGCAAGAATGCTACTTCCAAACGCAAGTCAAGGAAAGAGAATTGCTAATCCTTTCCTAACTCTACCCTATGACAATTCGCTTATGTGCTTTGAGTGTCGTGGACGTGGTCTTATTAGATACATTTTACTTCTTCGTTACCATCATATCATTTGTGTATTTTGTCGTGAAAAGCATCGATGTAATTCCTCATTTTGTGATATGTTATAGAACGTTTCCTTAGATGTGCAATTTACGTTTTAGGCTTCTATCATCATTTTTATGGATTGTGAAGGTGAACCTGTGCAGGAGCTCAGTGCTATTGCTATGAACAATTGGACATATCAGATTGTTAGTGTCTATCATCAACATGCCAACTGTGATCCCAATGTTGATCAATGGGCGAGAAAACACATTCATGGACTTAATCTGAAATATTTGCAAGACTATGGCTTTTCTTGTGAGACTGCTCTTCTTATTGACTTTAAACGATGGTTAGCTGCTTTCAATGTTATACGCATTTTTTGTAATAATCCTGGTAAGGAGAGGAAAGTATTTCCCAATCTAGTCATTAATGATATTTTGCTCCCACCTTGGGATAGTAGAGTGAATCAACACTATCATGAAGTCACGAAACGTTTTAAGGATTTGTGTGTTCCTATTTTGTCAGTTCGTTGTAGTAGCTACGTTCATAACCAATGCTTCTTTCCTCCTTACCTCAACACTGCCAAAGTCCTATATGGTTATCATTGCTCGCTATATGACAGTTACCAGCTGTATCTATTTTATCTGTTTCAAACCATTGATTTGTAATGCATGCTTGTTACAGTTATTCAATAAATGTTATTATGCGAAGAGTTGTTGTTATCATGCAACGGATGGGTTAGATGAAGGGTGATCATATCTTTTTCAAATGACTGTGAAACATTGATTTCCATGATGAAGATTTAAACAGTTAGATTTGATGACGAATAAGATTTACTAGTTTGCAAGTTAGACTAAGCGTTCTATTATTTGTAAATAAAAGATATAGTTTCAACAGTTTACAGATTAAAAATAAAGTTTCAATAGTGTATGT
The DNA here is from genome assembly GCA_907163375.1 of Prostheceraeus crozeri. Lineage (NCBI taxonomy): Eukaryota > Metazoa > Platyhelminthes > Polycladida > Euryleptidae > Prostheceraeus > Prostheceraeus crozeri. The sequence continues at coordinate 22,497 of CAJQUW010016445.1, read as the reverse complement.
GTTAGAAATAAAGTTTAAGCTGTTTCTATGTTAGAAATAAAATAAAGTTTCAAGAGTTTACAAGTTAAAATTAAAGTTTCAACAGTGTGTACGTTAGAAATAAAGTTAAATCTGTTTGTAAAAATAAGATTGCGGGATTAAATAGTTTGTAAGTTAGACTAAGCGTTCCACTATTTGTAAATGAAAGATATAGTTTCAACAGTTTACAGATTACAAAATAAAGTTTCAATAGTGTATATGTTAAAAATAAAGTTTAAGCTTTTTGTGTGTTAGAAATAAAATAAAGTTTCAACCGTTAACAAGTTAAAAATAAAGTTTCAGATTAAAATAAAGTTTCAATAGTGTGTATGATGGAAATAAAGTTTAAGCGCCTTGTGCGTTAGAAATAAAGTTTCAGCCGTTTACAAGTTAAATATAAAGTTTCAACAGTGTGTACGTTAAGAATAAAGTTCTATCTGTTTATATGTTAGAAATAAAAATAAAGGTTCACCAGTTTACAAGTTAAGAATAAAGTTTTATCTGCTTGCATGTCAGAAATGAAATAAAGTTTCACCAGTTTAAAAGTTAAAAATAAAGTTTCAATAGTGTGTATGTTAGAAATAAAGTTTCAATAGTGTGTATGTTAAGAATAAAGTTCTATCTGTTTGTATGTTAGAAATAAAACAAAGTTTCAACCGTTAACAAGTTAAAAATAAAGTTTCAGATTAAAATAAAGTTTCAATAGTGTGTATGATGGAAATAAAGTTTAAGCGCTTTGTGCGTTAGAAATAAAGTTTCAGCCGTTTACAAGTTAAAAATAAAGTTTCAACAGTGTGTACGTTAAGAATAAACCTCTATCTGTTTATATGTTAGAAATAAAAATAAAGGTTCACCAGTTTACAAGTTAAGAATAAAGTTTTATCTGCTTGCATGTCAGAAATGAAATAAAGTTTCACCAGTTTAAAAGTTAAAAATAAAGTTTCAATAGTGTGTATGTTAGAAATAAAGTTTCAATAGTGTGTATGTTAAGAATAAAGTTTTATCTGTTTGTATGTTAGAATTAAGACAAAGTTTCAACCGTTTACAAGTTAAAAATAAAGTTTCAATAGTTAACACGTTAAAAATAAAGTTTCAATAGTGTGTATGTTAAGAATAAAGTTCTATCTGTTTAGATGTTAGAAATAAAAATGACGGTTCACCAGTTTACAAGTTAAGAATAAAGTTTTATCTGCTTGCATGTCAGAAATGAAATAAAGTTTCACCAGTTTAAAAGTTAAGAATAAAGTTTCACCAGTTTAAAAGTTAAGAATAAAGTTTCAATAGTGTGTATGTTAAGAATAAAGTTCTATCTGTTTATATGTTAGAAATAAAATGAAGTTTCGCCAGTTTACAAGTTAAGAATAAATTTTATCTGCTTGTATGCTAGAAATGAAATAAAGTTTCACCAGTTTACAAGTTAAAAAATAAAGTTTCAATAGTGTGTATGTTAGAAATAAAGTTTCAATAGTGTGTATGTTAAGAATAAAGTTTTATCTGTTTGTATGTTAGAAATAAAACAAAGTTTCAACCATTAACAAGTTAAAAATAAAGTTTCAGACTAAAATAAAGTTTCAATAGTGTGTATGATGGAAATAATGTTTAAGCGCTTTGTGCGTTAGAAATAAAGTTTCAGCCGTTTACAAGTTAAAAATAAAGTTTCAATAGTGTGTATGTTAAGAATAAAGTTCTATCTGTTTATATGTTAGAAATAAAATGAAGGTTCACCAGTTTACAAGTTAAGAATAAATTTTATCTGCTTGTATGTTAGAAATAAAATAAAGTTTCACCGATTTACAAGTTAAAAAATAAAGTTTCAATAGTTAACACATTAAAAATAAAGTTTCAATAGTGTGTATGTTAAGAATAAAGTTCTATCTGTCTGTATGTTAGAAATAAAATGAAGGTTCATCAGTTTCCAAGTTAAAAATAAAGTTTTATCTGTTTGTATGTTAGAAATAAAACATAGTTTCAACCGTTAACAAGTTAAAAATAAAGTTTCAATAGTTTGCGAGTTAAAACTAATGTTTCAATAGTGCGTATGTTAAGAATAAAGTTTTATCTGTTTGTATGTTAGAAATAAAATGAAGCTTCGCCAGTTTACAAGTTAAGAATAAAGTTTTATCAGCTTGTATGTTAGAAATAAAATGAAGTTTCACCAGTTTACAAATTAAAAATAAAGTTTCAATAGTGTGTACGTTAGAAATAAAGTTTCAACCGTTTACAAGTTAAAATAAAGTTTCAACAGTGTCTACGTTAGAAATAAAGTTTCAACAGTTTACAAGTTGAAAAATAAAGTTTCAACAGTGTGTACGTTAGAAATAAATGAAAGTAAGAACTTCATCGTATGAGTATTCAAAGCATGTTTTGTAAATCAAATGTGTATAGTCCTGACATGATAGAATCGCGTTAGAAATAAAGTTTCAGCCGTTTACAAGTTAAAGATAAAGTTTCAACAGTGTGTACGTTAGAAATAAAGTTTTAGCTGTTTATATGTTAGAAACAAAATAAAGTTTCAACAGTTTACAAGTTGAAAAATAAAGTTTCAACAGTGTGTACGTTAGAAATAAATGAAAGTAAGAACTTCATCGTATGAGTATTCAAAGCATGTTTTGTAAATCAAATGTGTATAGTCCTGACATGATAGAATCGCGTTAGAAATAAAGTTTCAGCCGTTTACAAGTTAAAGATAAAGTTTCAACAGTGTGTACGTTAGAAATAAAGTTTTAGCTGTTTATATGTTAGAAACAAAATAAAGTTTCAACAGTTTACAAGTTGAAAAATAAAGTTTCAACAGTGTGTACGTTAGAAATAAATGAAAGTAAGAACTTCATCGTATGAAAATTCAAAGCATGTTTTGTAAATCAAATGTGTGTAGTCCTGACATGATAGAATCAAGCTTGACAAACGCGTTTGTCAAGTTCATTTGATTCTATCATGTCAGGACTACACACATTTGATTTACAAAACATGCTTTGAATTTTCATACGATGAAGTTCTTACTTTCATTTATTTCTAACGTACACACTGTTGAAACTTTATTTTTCAACTTGTAAACTGTTGAAACTTTATTTTGTTTCTAACATATAAACAGCTAAAACTTTATTTCTAACGTACACACTGTTGAAACTTTATCTTTAACTTGTAAACGGCTGAAACTTTATTTCTAACGCGATTCTATCATGTCAGGACTATACACATTTGATTTACAAAACATGCTTTGAATACTCATACGATGAAGTTCTTACTTTCATTTATTTCTAACGTACACACTGTTGAAACTTTATTTTTCAACTTGTAAACTGTTGAAACTTTATTTTGTTTCTAACATATAAACAGCTAAAACTTTATTTCTAACGTACACACTGTTGAAACTTTATCTTTAACTTGTAAACGGCTGAAACTTTATTTCTAACGCGATTCTATCATGTCAGGACTATACACATTTGATTTACAAAACATGCTTTGAATACTCATACGATGAAGTTCTTACTTTCATTTATTTCTAACGTACACACTGTTGAAACTTTATTTTTCAACTTGTAAACTGTTGAAACTTTATTTCTAACGTAGACACTGTTGAAACTTTATTTTAACTTGTAAACGGTTGAAACTTTATTTCTAACGTACACACTATTGAAACTTTATTTTTAATTTGTAAACTGGTGAAACTTCATTTTATTTCTAACATACAAGCTGATAAAACTTTATTCTTAACTTGTAAACTGGCGAAGCTTCATTTTATTTCTAACATACAAACAGATAAAACTTTATTCTTAACATACGCACTATTGAAACATTAGTTTTAACTCGCAAACTATTGAAACTTTATTTTTAACTTGTTAACGGTTGAAACTATGTTTTATTTCTAACATACAAACAGATAAAACTTTATTTTTAACTTGGAAACTGATGAACCTTCATTTTATTTCTAACATACAGACAGATAGAACTTTATTCTTAACATACACACTATTGAAACTTTATTTTTAATGTGTTAACTATTGAAACTTTATTTTTTAACTTGTAAATCGGTGAAACTTTATTTTATTTCTAACATACAAGCAGATAAAATTTATTCTTAACTTGTAAACTGGTGAACCTTCATTTTATTTCTAACATATAAACAGATAGAACTTTATTCTTAACATACACACTATTGAAACTTTATTTTTAACTTGTAAACGGCTGAAACTTTATTTCTAACGCACAAAGCGCTTAAACATTATTTCCATCATACACACTATTGAAACTTTATTTTAGTCTGAAACTTTATTTTTAACTTGTTAACGGTTGAAACTTTGTTTTATTTCTAACATACAAACAGATAAAACTTTATTCTTAACATACACACTATTGAAACTTTATTTCTAACATACACACTATTGAAACTTTATTTTTTAACTTGTAAACTGGTGAAACTTTATTTCATTTCTAGCATACAAGCAGATAAAATTTATTCTTAACTTGTAAACTGGCGAAACTTCATTTTATTTCTAACATATAAACAGATAGAACTTTATTCTTAACATACACACTATTGAAACTTTATTCTTAACTTTTAAACTGGTGAAACTTTATTCTTAACTTTTAAACTGGTGAAACTTTATTTCATTTCTGACATGCAAGCAGATAAAACTTTATTCTTAACTTGTAAACTGGTGAACCGTCATTTTTATTTCTAACATCTAAACAGATAGAACTTTATTCTTAACATACACACTATTGAAACTTTATTTTTAACGTGTTAACTATTGAAACTTTATTTTTAACTTGTAAACGGTTGAAACTTTGTCTTAATTCTAACATACAAACAGATAAAACTTTATTCTTAACATACACACTATTGAAACTTTATTTCTAACATACACACTATTGAAACTTTATTTTTAACTTTTAAACTGGTGAAACTTTATTTCATTTCTGACATGCAAGCAGATAAAACTTTATTCTTAACTTGTAAACTGGTGAACCTTTATTTTTATTTCTAACATATAAACAGATAGAGCTTTATTCTTAACGTACACACTGTTGAAACTTTATTTTTAACTTGTAAACGGCTGAAACTTTATTTCTAACGCACAAAGCGCTTAAACTTTATTTCCATCATACACACTATTGAAACTTTATTTTAATCTGAAACTTTATTTTTAACTTGTTAACGGTTGAAACTTTGTTTTATTTCTAACATACAAACAGATAGAACTTTATTCTTAACATACACACTATTGAAACTTTATTTCTAACATACACACTATTGAAACTTTATTTTTAACTTTTAAACTGGTGAAACTTTATTTCATTTCTGACATGCAAGCAGATAAAACTTTATTCTTAACTTGTAAACTGGTGAACCTTTATTTTTATTTCTAACATATAAACAGATAGAACTTTATTCTTAACGTACACACTGTTGAAACTTTATTTTTAACTTGTAAACGGCTGAAACTTTATTTCTAACGCACAAGGCGCTTAAACTTTATTTCCATCATACACACTATTGAAACTTTATTTTAATCTGAAACTTTATTTTTAACTTGTTAACGGTTGAAACTTTATTTTATTTCTAACACACAAAAAGCTTAAACTTTATTTTTAACATATACACTATTGAAACTTTATTTTGTAATCTGTAAACTGTTGAAACTATATCTTTCATTTACAAATAGTGGAACGCTTAGTCTAACTTACAAACTATTTAATCCCGCAATCTTATTTTTACAAACAGATTTAACTTTATTTCTAACGTACACACTGTTGAAACTTTAATTTTAACTTGTAAACTCTTGAAACTTTATTTTATTTCTAACATAGAAACAGCTTAAACTTTATTTCTAACACATACACTATTGAAACTTTATTTTTAATCTGTAAACTGTTGAAACTATATCTTTTATTTACAAATAATAGAACGCTTAGTCTAACTTGCAAACTAGTAAATCTTATTCGTCATCAAATCTAACTGTTTAAATCTTCATCATGGAAATCAATGTTTCACAGTCATTTGAAAAAGATATGATCACCCTTCATCTAACCCATCCGTTGCATGATAACAACAACTCTTCGCATAATAACATTTATTGAATAACTGTAACAAGCATGCATTACAAATCAATGGTTTGAAACAGATAAAATAGATACAGCTGGTAACTGTCATATAGCGAGCAATGATAACCATATAGGACTTTGGCAGTGTTGAGGTAAGGAGGAAAGAAGCATTGGTTATGAACGTAGCTACTACAACGAACTGACAAAATAGGAACACACAAATCCTTAAAACGTTTCGTGACTTCATGATAGTGTTGATTCACTCTACTATCCCAAGGTGGGAGCAAAATATCATTAATGACTAGATTGGGAAATACTTTCCTCTCCTTACCAGGATTATTACAAAAAATGCGTATAACATTGAAAGCAGCTAACCATCGTTTAAAGTCAATAAGAAGAGCAGTCTCACAAGAAAAGCCATAGTCTTGCAAATATTTCAGATTAAGTCCATGAATGTGTTTTCTCGCCCATTGATCAACATTGGGATCACAGTTGGCATGTTGATGATAGACACTAACAATCTGATATGTCCAATTGTTCATAGCAATAGCACTGAGCTCCTGCACAGGTTCACCTTCACAATCCATAAAAATGATGATAGAAGCCTAAAACGTAAATTGCACATCTAAGGAAACGTTCTATAACATATCACAAAATGAGGAATTACATCGATGCTTTTCACGACAAAATACACAAATGATATGATGGTAACGAAGAAGTAAAATGTATCTAATAAGACCACGTCCACGACACTCAAAGCACATAAGCGAATTGTCATAGGGTAGAGTTAGGAAAGGATTAGCAATTCTCTTTCCTTGACTTGCGTTTGGAAGTAGCATTCTTGCCCGACTTGCGCTTCGTACCATCCCCGTTAAGGATTTCGTCAATAATGTCATCTACGCTGGGTGGTTTTGGAATATATAGGATGGATTCAGTGTATATCGAGAGAGAGGCTATTTTGTTATCCTTGTGCTGACCATAATATAGTCCATTCACTTTGAAAATGATATCCCAAGTACCTTCTCCGAGCTCATCACATCTGATGGGTATTGATTGATCTCCATCCTTTTTATAATAACTACACCAATGTGATAATGGTAGGCAAATTTGATTGCCATCCCAAATCCTTCTATAGGGAGTATCCTTTTCATCTCTCGCCTTCCACTCTTGAGCAAGAGGAGTAGGAATGTCCATATTTAATGTTATGTACTCTTCAATAATGTCAAGTTGGTGGCGAATGTACGGACTCACGGGGATGAGTATGTAATCCCCATACTGATTGCTCAATATCTTCACATCAGTGGAAGGGAGCATTCCCGTTCGCAGTACTACGCTGTGATCCTCATGACGCAAGACTTGTTTAAATTTACGCTGTAGCGGTGTAGGATTATGTACCTTTGTTGTTTCTTCCACTGGTCTCAGCTGTAGATGATCTGATTGTAGCGAACCTTGTAACGTCTGGCCACCATTTTGTCCTACTAGTGCAGCAGATGTAGAAGATGCCTGAAAATAAAAAAGATTGTATTAAGTTTACGTTCAAGGGAGGAGAGGGAGGAAAGTAGCGACTTACCATTTTAGTTGGATAATATAACAGGGATGTAGAGAGAGAGAATGTGCGTCCGCCACTTGTACGATTCAACGATGGAATGATTCTCACTGTGGAAGGCTCTCTATTTATAAAGGAATGCTTGATTCTCATTAGACAACAATCCTCATTGGAGAATAGCATCAAGTTGATTCCCAGTCTCACCGATGCTTCATTCACCCGCTAGCGCTCATCGTCTCCTTTCACCGTCTCGACTAAAGCTCTATTGTATTCTTCCGTTGATAGGTGTGGTAAAACACGGGTGGGCAAATGTGTGTCGTCGCGCCATTGATAATAATACTCCAACAGTAGGCAACCATGCTTGAATACGCGCCTTGGATATTTCAGCAAAGTCTCATCAATCAATTTCCTACTTTGAGCCACACTCATGAATACAATGTGGCAGACAAGCTCGTTGTGGGGGAGGGTGTGGGCATACACCAATGGTTGAATGTAGGTCGTAAGCATATCATCATTCATCATGAGTTGGAAGCCTATCACTGAAGGCAGCTCGACATACGTCCTTAGAGTCACCTAAACAATGTCCTCCATGCTCTGGGAAACTACCTGCGCCATCGGCTAAATCGCTCCTCTCGTCGTCAAAAGAATGTACATAGCTCATGCACTCCAACTCTCTCAGTGCTGTAGGCGCATTTTATGCCACCCACCCCTACGCTCCTCTGGTGTTAACTTTCGTCTAGCAAAAAGTCGTCATGAAATTTTAACGACGGAGTAAAAGTTTGAGATGATACACTCCTGGCAAACTAACTCATGAAGTAGCTTTGCTGTGATACATTTCTATCTGTAAACATATGGTAATGTTAAAGTGAATCTAAAACTTTTCAGCTTATTAATTGTTCATCGTTGCATCAACGCTTTAACTCGTGAACAGTTATAATTTTATTTTAATTTACACTTAGTCTAACTTGTAAACTAGTAAATCTTGCGATCTTATTTTTACAAACAGCTAAAACTTTATTTCTAACGCATACACTATTGAAACGTTATTTCTAACTTGTAAACTCTTGAAACTTTATTTTGATATACAAACAGCTAAAACTTTATTTCTAACGCATACACTATTGAAACGTTATTTCTAACTTGTAAACTCTTGAAACTTTATTTTGATATACAAACAGCTAAAACTTTATTTCTAACGTATACACCATTGAAACTTTATTTTTAACTTGTAAACTCTTGAAACTTTATTTTGATATACAAACAGCTAAAACTTTATTTCTAACGTATACACCATTGAAACTTTATTTTTTTTTTTTTAACTTGTAAACTCTTGAAACTTTGTTTTTGATATACAAACAGCTAAAACTTTATTTCTAACGTACACACTATTGAAACTTTATTTTTAACTTGTAAACTGGTGAAACTATATCTTTCATTTACAAATAGTAGAACGCTTAGTCTAACTTGCAAATCTTATAACATTTCATATGGGTGATGATGGTAGATGAAATAGTGTTAGATAAAATTAAGATAGCTTACACTTCTGATACAGGGATAGCAATCGACTGCGATCCATGTGTAAAGAGCTTGTTAGACTACGAAAGAGAGAAGTGTGTTATGTTGCGTGTGGCGCGTGAGTGTCCTCCCATTTCATTCCATTCATCAATTCATCTCATTGATAGAGACAGGTAGAACTCATGGTTCTCATAACGTATGCAATGGAAAGTTTTAGGCAACCTTCGACAGTTGGCTAAATGTCGCCCTGGCGCGAATGCATACTACGTTGAGACAGAGGCAATCACTTGCAAACATGACGCAGAGAGGTTTAACAAGATTGACCATTGCCGAATGTCCCTTGCGGTATACATAGCTACGGGTTTCACCGCCGCCCTTTACAGGAACGCCCGTCGAAAGGAAGTATTACACCGAACTTCATTTGCAACGTTCAAGTTGACTGATAGCAGATTCAACTTAATGATAGTATTCGCCAGTCCGAAGACTGCCCAGGGCAAACCGCGAGGAGGTTCTATCATGTCTTGCCCCATGGTGGCCCTTAAGAGAGCCGATGGTTCATTCTCGGGATTAGGTTGACTATTGGCTTGAATAGTCAAGGGGTATGACGGTTAGATTGTCATAAACCCTATACCGCCGAGGTCGTACTGGTGCATCCGGCACCTTTCGGATGCGGGTGGTATTTGGAGTCCACACCTCATCCGTCCAAATGATCCTCTTGATCTTCCCCTTCTTCTCATCCTCATCCCACTCGTCGAGGATGACGAACTCGGGAATGGCGTTATCTTCATCAATGAAGACGGGAATGTTGTCGGCAGATGTGGCTTCCATCGTGACTTCAAATTGAATGAGAAGCGCTACAATCTTCTGGCTTATATAGGGTTTTCAACAATGAATTGCTCAACAGCGAATCAGAATGCTTCAGGGATAGCAATCGACTGCGATCCATGTGTAAAGAGCTTGTTAGACTACGGAAGAGAGAAGTGTGTTATGTTGCGTGTGGCGCGTGAGTATCCTCCCTTTCATTCCATTCATCAATTCGTCTCATTGATAGAGACAGGTAGAACTCATGGCTCTCATAACGTCTGCAATGGAAAGTTTTAGGCAACCTTCGACAGTTGGCTAAATGTCGCCCTGGCGCGAATGCATACTACGTTGAGACAGAGGCAATCACTTGCAAACATGACGCAGAGAGGTTTAACAAGATTGACCATTGCCGAATGTCCCTTGCGGTATACATAGCTACGGGTTTCACCGCCGCCCTTTACAGGAACGCCCGTCGAAAGGAAGTATTACACCGAACTTCATTTGCAACGTTCAAGTTGACTGATAGCAGATTCAACTTAATGATAGTATTCGCCAGTCCGAAGACTGCCCAGGGCAAACCGCGTGGAGGTTCTATCATGTCTTGCCCCTAGGTGGCCCTTAAGAGAGCCGATGGTTCATTCTCGGGATAATTCAAGGACTCAAGCTTGCCGCTTCGCCTCCGGCTCGTTCACGGAAGCAGGTGGTCGCTTCTCTTTGATATCTGTAAAGAAAGAAGTTGTTAGTTATTATCTTGAACTCTAAGTTACTTGTTTTAAACTTACAGATCTTCTCAGGACGTGGCTCGAACAGGAATCCTGTGATCGCCTCCTTGTGGTCGAATGTAAAGTGAAGGCATTCGATACCTTTTTTAGCCCTGCTATAACACATCTCGTCTCTGCCACGTTCACAGAGGAGCGGTCTTGCGGGCACACGTCCTTTCTTGTCAAGGGGAATGTGGAGGCGACTTGATCGTCGAGTACTGCTACTCATTACTTGCTGGTGCAGCTCCTGATTAGTCGCCACCACCTTCCCCAACTGCTTTCGCAGCCCTTCCACCTCCTCCCTCATCTTTCTTAACTCCTTCTCCTGACTCTCTCTCTCGATGAGGAGCTGCTCTTCTTTAGCCTTACTAGCGAGGTGCGAGAACCTCTCGCGATCGAGCTCTCCTTCTTTCTCAAAAAGACTAGCTTGAGTCTTCTTGAGCTCCTGAGTGACTCGCGAGAGGTTCTCGGAACTCGCTTTATAGAAGAAACAGTCCCTCTTCCACACCTCCAACTCATTCTTCAGCTTATCATAGTTATCAACCAGTGGTGGGCGCATAATGAAGTTGCGACATTGAGCCGCAATCCCACCACTGGTTGATAACTTAGCCGGCTGCACCTCGCTATCGAGGTCAACGTCCCTCACTGCCTCTACCTCGCTATCGAGGTAGACACTCTCGACTAGGTCAACCTTCGTCGAGCCTTTATCCTCCTCCTCTTCCTCACTGTCGCTGCTACTTGTAGCCGACTCATCGCTAGAGGAGGAGGAGGAGGATTTACTCGACTTCGGAGAAGACTCAATCGGAGTGGGTGAGAGAGCCTTTGCTGGCATGCTAGAAGATGGAGCCTCTGCTGTCGTGATAGACTCGACAGCAGACTGAGTCTCTAGAATCGGGGTGGGCGAGAGAGCCTTTGCTGGTGCACAAGATGAGGGAGGCTTTGCTGACGTGATAGCCTCGATAGCACACTGAGTCTCCAGAGCTTTCAACTCTGAGCTGAAGAGACTTTGCTTCGCCTCCTCAGTCAGCTCTGGTTGACTGCAGCTGCTATGCTTGGCATGCCACTCCGGTAGCGTCTCGACAAGGCGAGATGCATTATGGCTGCTACAAAAGTATCGAATGCCCCCTACCATTCGCTTATGTGCACAAGAATGCTTCTTAAAGGCATCGCTACGAAAAATCTTTGAACAGACGCAAAGCTTAAAAGCCGGGTTTGCATTGTTGTAGTTAACCATTTTCTGAAGTGAAAAGGGGAAAACAATGATTATAATTCCGTAAACGTTTGATAGCAAACGATTGATTCCTAGTTTATAAAAACGGAAAAGAATGATTTTACACTTAGTGAGGAATGATAGATTTGAGTGTAGTGAGTGGCACTAGATCCCGTCGACAGCCCGAAGGCCTTGTACTGATCACTAGGGAAGTGAGAGATCTTCCCCGATACCCGCTCTTTACAGCTGAAGACATCATTGTCACTGCCCCGAAGTGGTAACAGGAACGCCGAGTCAAAGGTAGTGATCAGTAGCTGGGATCCAACCCCTCAAAGCTGCCTTAGACTTAGTTACATTTCAAATCTGATAGCAGATTTGAACTCAGCATACTTGAAAACCTTAGTCTACATGTTAAAACTTTGAAAAAACTAAAAATTAAGAATTTTTAAAAAATTCCGCATTTTACTACTCATACTACTTTTAAAAAATTTTATCAGTAGTAAAGACACTATCAAACTCTATCACACAAACTTTGAAGTAAGAAGATAGCTTGCCTACTTCAAAAGATAGAGTCCTTTGCAACCCGATATCGGGAGCTCAGAGCGACGACCGTCGCTTACCTCGTCTTTCGATGAAGTGATCAGACTTGCGTTGTCGGGGGTTTATATATGCTCGGAAGAAAACTTAAAATAGCTCTATCTCCGAAAGTATTCATCGTAGCGACATGCGGTTTGTTGCAAACGATTTGTCTCATCATTCTTTACAATATGACACCTGAACCATTCTCATATGACCACGGGAAGTTGGTGTGTCAGCACATGACCATGTAACATGCCACAAGTGAAAAAATTCCTAAGTGTGGGAGCTCCAGTGTGGTGAAAATTTTGAAAAATTTAAAACTTCCGAATTTTGACCTGGGACCTTTACCAAAACATTTTCCATCAAATTTCGCTGACGTCCCCCCCCCCTCTGGACAGCTTGCTTCGATCTTGGCTTCTAGTGGACGGATTTTGTCGAGTGAGGTGTCATTTGAAAGCTAAGAGTGAGACAAATTCACTGAAACAAACGGCTTGTTCCTATCTGTCTTCGTTTACATGTGAGACGCCATTTAAGATTTTAGGTCGGAGCTCACCTGAAAAAATCCTAAGTGTCAGAGTGACTTTGTATGGGAAAAATTAAAAATTTTCCAAAGTGTGGAATTTCGACCTGGGACCTTTACCAAAGGTTGTTTCATCAAATTTCGCTGACCTCCTCCCCCCTTTGTTCTAACTTTGGTTCTAGTGGACGGATTTTGTTCGTTCGACTTGCATTGGAAAGAGGATGAAACACTGCTCGACCGCATTTTTCGTTGCGAGTCAATCGGAGCAGCCGTTCAAAAGTTAGAGCGGTTACAAGATTTTAGGTCGGAGCTCACCTGAAAAAATCCTAAGTGTCAGAGTGACTTTGTATGGGAAAAATTAAAAATTTTCCAAAGTGTGGAATTTCGACCTGGGACCTTTACCAAAGTTTGTTTCATCAAATTTCGCTGACCCCCCCTTTGTTCTAACTTTGGTTCTAGTGGACGGATTTTGTTCGTTCGACTTGCATTGGAAAGAGGATGAAACACTGCTCGACCGCATTTTTCGTTGCGAGTCAATCGGAGCAGCCGTTCAAAAGTTAGAGCGGTTACAAGATTTTAGGTCGGAGCTCACTCTGACACTTAGGATTTTTTCAGGTGAGCTCCGACCTAAAATCTTGTAACCGCTCTAACTTTTGAACGGCTGCTCCGATTGACTCGCAACGAAAAATGCGGTCGAGCAGTGTTTCATCCTCTTTCCAATGCAAGTCGAACGAACAAAATCCGTCCACTAGAACCAAAGTTAGAACAAAGGGGGGGGGTCAGCGAAATTTGATGAAACAAACTTTGGTAAAGGTCCCAGGTCGAAATTCCACACTTTGGAAAATTTTTAATTTTTCCCATACAAAGTCACTCTGACACTTAGGATTTTTTCAGGTGAGCTCCGACCTAAAATCTTGTAACCGCTCTAACTTTTGAACGGCTGCTCCGATTGACTCGCAACGAAAAATGCGGTCGAGCAGTGTTTCATCCTCTTTCCAATGCAAGTCGAACGAACAAAATCCGTCCACTAGAACCAAAGTTAGAACAAAGGGGGGGAGGTCAGCGAAATTTGATGAAACAACCTTTGGTAAAGGTCCCAGGTCGAAATTCCACACTTTGGAAAATTTTTAATTTTTCCCATACAAAGTCACTCTGACACTTAGGATTTTTTCAGGTGAGCTCCGACCTAAAATCTTAAATGGCGTCTCACATGTAAACGAAGACAGATAGGAACAAGCCGTTTGTTTCAGTGAATTTGTCTCACTCTTAGCTTTCAAATGACACCTCACTCGACAAAATCCGTCCACTAGAAGTCAAGATCGAAGCAAGCTGTCCAGAGGGGGGGGGGGACGTCAGCGAAAAAATTTTATCTCCGATTGCTTTCAAATTCACCATACAGATGCAGAATTTCACGCTGAATCCGAATCTGGCCTCCGTTTTCACATCCGAGGCCGCGTTTCGACACTACACACCAAAACATACCACAGTTTAACCAAGACAACCTAGACGGTCGCCCACGTCAACCTAGACGGTCGCCCAAGTCCACCAGGCGGTCGGACACAGACACCCAAGACTCACACACTGACGGTCCAGAGGGGGGGGGGACGGCAGCGGAACCTCGCCGGCACATCACGACACTGGCGGACCAGAGGGGGGGGGGACTCAGCGATGGCGGCCATCTTGCGCTATCTGGTGTTCGCCGTTTTCTTACTACTTACTCAAATTTTATTGTACATTACTTTATGAAGGCAAATATAGAGACGTAGTGACCCGCTTGTTTTTAGCACAATGCCAAGAAAAATTGTTTTACATATTTTTACATAGAATAATGTCGAATAATCGATCATATCACATATGTTATGTTGCCATTTCAGGTTGACCAATTCGTGTGAGAATATCTTCGAACCAGCATCTACATGTGCTTGACCATCGAGTTCATCAGGCGATTGTTTCCGGACTAGGAAAATCTAGAGCTAATAAGTAAGTAAGAAAAGGCTTTCGGCTAGCTGTCTTAATTTTCGTAACTTGAATTTCATGTATAATGTTAACCTTTGTCCACCCTTTCTTCTGGATCATTCGATAATTTTACATTATTATTCAATGATGTAGGCATACATAAAGTCGGCTTCTTCAAGTGTGCGAAGGAAGTGATGATGCATGAGACCCGCAATCAACCATATTTTAAATGAAAGTACTCTACAATTGAATAGTGTTTTCATAATGTTGTCTCATTTCTCTTCAATTGCAATTATGAAGTATTTTGTAGTATGTCTGTCATAACTTGCAAGCTAGAGATGCATGCCGGCATTCTTTATTGTTTATATGACTTTTTTTATTATGAAATAACTTGATAAAACTTTTCATTTGCTCTTCGGTTAAAACTTAATTGAGTGAAATATTTCATGCAATCCTAGTGTAGGCCTTTATTCGGTTTTTCATGTACATGTATTGTTTGACTGTAATGTGTTGGTGATTTTTTGTCTCTCTCGTTAAAGAATCTCGAAACGTTGATTCAAAAATCTCTTAATTTATTTTATTCCTGTGAAAGCTAGAGGCAATTTCAAAAATAATTAAGATCATCAATTGATTAATTGAAGTTGATCAATTGAAGTGATACATATTCATTGAGGTTTAAAAAATTTACTGAATTCTGAAGCAATCTTAAATGTTTCTGTTCAATTCTTTTATGTCGATTTGGTGTTAATTGAAAGAGATGTAAAACAATAGCTTTTTGTCAAACATCATACCGTAAAGCGAAACACAAGTAGGCGTAACTGAATGATGGTAAAACATAGGGCCTATAAGTTGCAATTATATATAAATTTGTAGCATAAATACAAATTCAAAAGTGACAGAAATTTAAATTGAGTTAATGAAAGAAATCTCATTGTTATCCATGTCACTGTCAGTGTATAATCACTTAATTATCATCCCAACTCTTCAATGATGCATAATTTTTATATAAATCAGCAATGAAGTATGGAAGACTTTTTGGGCGCATGGTACATACTCAACATGCTTGATTCTATATCAAGCTCTTCCGAAAATTTAGCACAGTGATATCAGACACTATTCAAAATTTAGACCAAGTGTAGCTTCCTGTACGAGTTTCCCCCTTTTGACGAGCACACTTGGTAAAATGGGTAAAAATCAGTGATGTGACTTCGATTAGATTTTAATCGAGGTCGAGGTTGTTCTCGATATAAGTTACATAATTTTGATTGACTTTGGCACCGGGCACTTGAATGAAAGGAAAACGAAGACATTTGTGTTCATCAAGTTATTGATCACATTGTGTCAACACATTGAAAATCTGATTATTATCTATGATAGTTTTAATTGGTCAATTACTACATCATGGTATGCCTGTGTGAAAACAAAAATATGCTTTATACTAACAATTGCAGTTAAAAGATGACAATTTTTAACGGACACGCTCAAAGCGTTATTCAATACATAAAATCGTTACAAAACAATTTTGCAAAGCCACAAAATTCATTGAAATTATGGTAATTCATGAAGAGGGCACACATGCAACACCTGGTTCAAGGCAGGTGTTGTATCTGCAACACCCTTGCCGGCGTCCCTGATTATCAGTCAATTATTTCTTTATATTAGCCTATTTGAGTACATGTTGGCGTTTGTTAATTCGGTCCAAATTTATACTCTCGATCCCCATCTTAGGGCCTGTTTTGTGTGAGAGCACTGCTCCTGACCTAGAATGGTCAATTAACTTTGTTATATTAATGCTATGATATCAACTTTTCAGGTATGGATGTCCTTTCTGCCTTGTGATGGGTGATTACGATTATCAATACAGAAAAGTTATATTCAATGTGACGGAGACTTTTCCGACAAGAACGACTGAGATGTACCACCAGCATTTAAATCAGGCTGTTTCTACGAATTCTCCGGCATTTGGAGTAAAAGGGCCTACTAAACTTTCTGAAATATTGAAGTGTTTGATCCCATGCACCTTCTCTATCTCAGTGTAAATAAGGCATTGCTTTCAATTATTCTCAAGAACGAACTTGTGGATTGCTTGGTTTTGTCCTCAGTCATCGAAAAAGTGGGAGTTCCTCATTATTTTAGAAGAAAGCCCCGAAATATCTTAACTGAATTTGCGTTGTGGAAAGCGCAAGAGCATCGAGTATTCCTCTTATATTAGGCCTACGCGCCCTTAGTTTTATGTATTGCTGGCGTTTGTCCCAAGAACAACCTAACGATATATTTTCGTTTACTGTCTTCTCTCGACGTCTGTGTATTTACTATCGTCTGAGTATATAAATGAGTGCGATATTGTTGACACCGAACTTTATATTAAGACATTTCAATCTTATCTGGTGAGTCTATTAGGTGACTCCGTGAGAACTGTAACCCTACACTGCCTATCCCACCTTCCTGAACAAGTCCGTCGATTTGGTCCCTTGCAGAATGTCTCAGCAATGTCATTCGAAAATTTAAACCGACAACTGAAGCAGAGTATTACCGGAACGCGCGGGTGTGCTGAGCAAATGATAAATCGCTATTTGAACTTCCAAATTAGTGCTTCATCATCCAAATCCTGTGAATCAGTTCCACATGCAATTGGAAAATCGCCACCATTCAAAAGATTTAAAGTGGGTGACCTTGTGTTTCATAAATATGACAAATTTTTGAAATGCAAGTCATGCTACGTGTTTTTGAATGATCTTCGTAAATTTGCGAAGATAAAGGCTTTGAATGTAATAAACAATGAAACATTCACTGTGCAGTGCAGAGTATATGATGACATGTTTCCAATTTTTTCATTGTCAAGTAATTTGAATTTGCCACCACATATTATGACTAAGATGTCAAATAACTGTCCGTATTTTTTCTTGAAGAAGGGAGGAATCCGCGAGATCTCGCCAGTTGAATTTTCCCATCACGCTATTATCATGAAGGAAAAAGATTCATATTTTGGTGTTAAAGTGATGAACAATTATGAACATGAGTAATTTCCTGAAAGGTTGACTACTATAATTTTTGTTTCTCATGTTTGCTGTTTTTTGCTTGAAATTTTTGAAGCAATTCATTTCAACATTGGACGTAACTTCGAATGGTAAATGTCATGTAAACGCGTAATTTTTGGAACGATTCATCAAATTTAAACCTCAAACTAGCCAATATATTGACTCATGTTTAAAACGTTTCTTCTGTTTCATATCGCATCTTACCAAGAAATCAATTTATTGTTATAGTGCTCTTGGTGTTCGGCTCTCCTAGGAAAGAAATCTAATTTTTTAATTCCACCTTTCGTTTGGATGTGTGGCTTTTCATATAAATTGATGCAATCTTATCTGAATATTTATAGAAGGTACAGTGATGTTTTGTAATGGCTTTGTAAGGTGTTGGGTAAGCTTAACTACAAATGCATAGCCTAGTGGGAATCTGTATAAAACCGAGCCAAATTAGTAGGAAACTAGATTAAACCTAACAAACCCAGTAGGAAAACCGGTGAGACTGGAACAAACCTAATGGGATGCTGGATTAAACCTAACAAACCTAGTAGGAAACCAGCGAAATTGGAATAAACCTACTGGGATACTAGATAAGACCTAACAAACCTAGTAGGAAACCAGCAAAACTAGAATAAACCTAATGGGATACTGGATTAAACCTAACAAACCTAGTAGGAAACCAGCGAAATTGGAATAAACCTACTGGGATACTAGATAAGACCTAACAAACCTAGTAGGAAACCAGCAAAACTAGAATAAACCTAATGGGATACTGGATTAAACCTAACAAACCTAGTAGGAAAACCAGCTAAACTGGAATAAACCTGATGGGAGACCAATCTATTCAGAATAAACCTATTGGGTACTTAGCAGGTTTTGATGTCTGAATTACTGGGTCGACTTAATAAGTTTGTTCGGTTATTTTTTCTCGGGTAGCAGCTGCAGGAAGTGTTGCAGGTGGGACAGCTGGTATTGTCCAAGCAGTAAATAAAAATAAATCAGAGAAGGCAGCATTAGAAGAACAAAAACGTCATAATAGAGAGTTAGAGAAAGTTGCTAGGGGTGACGGAATAGTAGATAATTTTATTAGTAAATTAAAATTAGTTGATGAAGGAAAACGAGTTCTTAAAAATATTCTCCACAATGTTGATGATTTAATTGAAATTAAAGAAACTACAGATGGCTCTGGAATATATCTAAGTCCTAGTATGATAAGGTAATAACCTCAGGACCTTTGGTCCGATCGGCTAAAGCCTCTGAACAAGGTTCTATTAGGTAAAACATTTTTTTATCTTTTAAAATGAATTCTACAAATTCCGAACATTTAATTAAATTAAAAATTGCTAATTTAGATTTATTAAATTATCTATTAAACAAAAATGAAAACTCAAATTGTAAAATTTATGAAGGTAACGACATACAAAAAACATTAGAAAACTTTCCTGGATTTATTTGGAGTAAATATTCGAAAGAAAAACATCTTCCTGGTCATTCATATACTGGTCCAGGAACTCGATTAGATATAAGACTAGATGAGAATAATAATCCGAAACCAGGTGAAGAACCAATAAATAGAGTAGATGCCGCAGCTTACAGGCATGATTTAGCTTATCGAAATCATGACCTAAGTTCTCGACATGCAGCTGATAAGAAGATGATTCAAGAATTAGATAGTATTCAAAATCCTACATTTAGAGAAAAAATTGAAAGAATGTTTGTTAAGAAAGCTTTACAAGCTAAAATATTATTCGGTCAGGGGATAGATGAAACGACAGCAAAGCTGTCTGAGAGCAACGCTCGAACCTACGCGTCTGAAATGTCGAATGACCTAGGACGCTATGCGTCCGAAATTCATAAAGAATACAGAAGGCCTAAATATTTATTAAAAGTAAAAGTATTTAATAAAGATGATATTTGGAGTGCTGATCTTATTCATATGCCGAATGAAAGGGACTACAAATACGCATTGACCGTTATAGATTTATATACACGATACGCTTGGGTAAAGCCTTTAAAAAATAAAAGTGGACTATCAGTTAAATATGCGTTTGAAGAAATCTTTAAAGAAAGTAAGAGAAAGCCAAAAAAATTGTTTGCTGATAAAGGGTCGGAATTTTATAACCGAAACGTTCAGCCACTATTTGAAACTGTGTATTCAACTGAAAACGCTGGAAAGGCTGTAGTAATAGAAAGATTCAATAGGATGTTAAAAAATAAATTATTCAAGAAATTTACTGAGCAAAGAAATCAGAAATGGTTGAAGATATTACCAGGAATTGTAGATGATTACAATAATTAAGTTCATTCTGGTATTGAAGAAACCCCAAAGAATGCTTCTGACGACCCTGATTTGATAAGAAAAAAAATATTCGAGAATAATTATTCGAATGAGAGTAATCCGAATTTGCAGAAACTTAAGCCGAAATTTAAAATTGGAGATAGAGTTAGAATATTTAAGTATAAGAATAAATTTGAAAAAGGCTTTGTTGGTTATTGAACTAAAGAGATATTTGAAGTTTGTAAAATAAATCAAACTTATCCGATTACTTACGAAATCAAAGATTTAGATCATGAAAATATCTGAGGCCGATTTTATGAAAATGAATTACAACGAAGCGATTTTTAATTTTTGGAACTAACGTTTCGGGAATGAAATTCCCTTGTTAGGCGTAGCCATAGAACCTACGGTTCGTTCAATTCTAACACAATATCAAGAAATGGAACTCCTTTTTGTAATTTATATAAAACATAAAGACATAATTGACCACAGTAAGTTGTTCCTGGTTTTTGAATTTGAAATGTATTATAAGTTCCATTGCCAAGTAATTTTTTAACTTCGTTTGTAGGTGGAAGTCCGTATGAGTCAAAATAGTAATTATCTCCATTTTTATTAGACATACCTGCAGACCAATGTACACCTTTTTCATCTGACGTATGAAGATTTGTTATGAAATTTATAGTTATTGTTGGCTTATTTTTTAGGAATTGTAATTCGTCTCTCATCAATATTTGAAAATTCTTTATTCCCAATTGATTTGCGATTTTCTTTAGATCAAAATTCGTTGTTGTTTGTGTTCCATATAATTTTAAAAACTGATTTATGTTGCTCATTTTATAATAAAAAAATTTCTTAAGGGACCCCTAGAAGTCAGAACCCTGTGGGAACGAATCTTGCGAAAAACTGGCGAATGTCAGCTGCAGAATATCATGCTAAAGTTCAGTCATATTTGCGGGATATTCGCTGGCGAAGTTCGCCGGCGACAATTCGCGCTCTATATGTCACCTTTTACTGTTGACTTTAATTATTTTCTTTAGTAATCCGCCTCTACAGCCGAGGCTCTATTCTCTCCCTCACCTCCTTACTATCCCCCACACATTGCTAATCTATCTAAGAAATAAGTTCAGACTATCATTCTTTGATAATCATGAAAATATAGAGAATCCACTTATATCAATTTTCATAACATCTCTTGACATTCAATAATTTACAACAATGACAAATATTTGAATAATATCATAGTATTTACTGCGACATTTATGGAAGATAAATACTTTTTTTAGTTTAAACCTTCGTGAATTGAATAAAGATCCCTTTTTATCAGATCAGACTGAGTATACAATATATTTTCATGTGAAGGTAATATACGAACATTACTACTTACCACTAATTAGTTGCTACAATATCCACGATTTCGCCGGTTGGCGAAAAATCAGCTGGCATTAGTACCAAATATCTACCAACTAATTATAGCAACTTTTTCGCCACCAGTCATTTTTTAATTTTACACGTGTTTTTGGATAAATTATGACCATTTTCACATGTGGAGATAGTTTTTACACGAAAATGAACCTCTAAAAAAATTATCCACAAAATCGCTACCTCGCCAGATAATCTGTTGATATTAGCAAGATGCGTTCCCACAGGGAAGGGACCCCTGGAAGTTAGAAGGGAGGGGGTAGTAGAACTACGTTCATATGATATTGAAGGATACATCCCCGCGGTTTCTTCCACTTTTAAAGAAATATTTTTAGACACATGATATATTTTAAAAACCTGAAAAACGTCTAAACTCATGAATTTGAAATTCTCAACTTTTATGATTTTCGGTGTCCTGGAACGGTCATGATTTGAGCAATGAAAAATGTCATAATCACAAATTTGAGATTCTTAACTTTTATGATTTTTTCGGTGTCCTGGAACGGTCATGATTTTAAGGGTGAAAATTGCAATTCTCAAATTTTGAGATTTTGAAAAATTTGAAAAATTGGGTATTTTTAAAAACGCCCAAATTTATGAATTTAGGTCTTCATAACCTGAAAAAGGGTTCAAATTCATGAATTTATGTCGTTTTTAAAAATACCATTTTTTGAAATAATGGTACTTTTTGAATGGACTAAATTCATGTATTTAGGTCTTAAAAACCTGAAAAAGGGTCTAAATTCATGAATTTATGTCGTTTTTAAAGATACTATTTTTTTGAATTTTATGGTGTCCTGGAACGGTCTTTTGCCCATTA